>JAZGTJ010004896.1:0-29190 GCA_036877575.1 Botia almorhae
AGACCCTGGTCTTACCGGTGCTGAGTTGTCCCTCCTTCCACGCGAGCGGACCATGCGCCCCAGAACTTCAACTCCATCAATGGTAATGTTCCCTGCAGCATTGATGGGTTTCTCTCCCACTGTTTTGCAGTCGATCACCACTTTGGCAGCAGTTTTGCTGATGGCTACATGAAGCTAATTGAGATAAAAAGAACAATGTAATATTCAAGGATGTATCACTAATATTCATTTAGGTGTGTACATAAGGTACAAGAGGCTGTGTTATATTGAGAATATAATTATGTGTTGGATGTGTTAGCATATAAAAAATGTATATTATTTTTCTTCCAACACGTATGGGTCACCCTAAAGTGAAATAAAGCATCAAAACATAACGTTTAGGGCACACAATAATTTACTATAGAGTACCTGACATAATAAAAGATGTTTGAATTATGGAAAAATACATGCATTTGCCAGATGTTTTTATCCAAACGCAACATACAGTACAATTAAGCTATACATTTTATCAGTACATGCACTCCCTGGGAATCAAACCCATGACCTTGATGTCACTAGCACCCTGCTCCAACTATTGAGCTACTGCAACCCAAATAAACCTGTGATATTATCCGCGTTTTATCTGATATATCCTCATTCTCAAATCTCTATTTGAGACTTCCCTAGTAAATGTTTTGGAACAGGTTAAGTTTATCAGTGCACTCCAAGAAAAACAGTCAACCTCAGAGCATCTATCATCCAATGTCTCTCATGATTTACGATGTGTGCTATTGCTCAAAACAGTGCCATACCACTCCGCAGTGAGATGAGAGCCTTAAGTTTGTCTCCAAAATAACAGCCAAAACTGTATCCGAAAAGGCTAATATGGAGTTTGCAAAAGTTCATGTTTGTATATCAGAGTGGGTTTTAGTATGAGACAGCACATGTCATCTCTTAATGGATCTGGGGTCTAAAACTCAATTTTCCTCAGTTCACTGAATGCAATTGTAAGTATGTGTGTGTGCTGTCAGTCAGCCCTGACGTAGACCAGGCTCATTATCGTGAAGTCTCACATTAACGTCAATTATAAAGAATTATGAAGGGAGTCTGTTCAGTGCTCAGAAATTAAACTTCTTTATCAAGGTGGAATGAGACAGATTAAATTTGGTTAAGTCTGTGAGGTGATGCGGCCATGTTTTGGAAAATATGGATCTCTGTACTGAATATCACCTTCTATTCTCTGAGCGGCAGGTGTTGCTGCAATGAAAGCCAATTAGAAGCGACAGGTCTGTGTGCGCTGTGTGTTTAAGCTGAGTGTTTATTAGTGTGTCTGGACCAGTCTGTCAGAGCTAATGCAGAGCTAAGCAGGAGCAGCAGAAGAGAATTAAGAGGTCAGCGGCGTCACTTCTGTGTCAGTTCAGCTGCTGTGGGTCACATCTCTCTCTGGATCAATCTCAGTATCATTTTGCTTCCAACATGGTCAGCTGGCTCAATTCACACTGCAGGCTTCATGCCTGTTATAGCCAACTGCTGCGGTTTCCTGAGATTACTTTTGAATATGGAGTACTTTGTTTGTTTGTTGGTGTTCTGGGCTGAAAAAGCTCATCTTGGCCAGTCTCCCAGCCTTGTCTGCTGGTTTTAAAATGGTTTTGAGGACCTGCCAACCAGCTAAAGCACCTGAACACCATCTTGGCCAGCTGAGGCACCAGTTAAACTAGTGGAAACCAGCATACTTTTGTCTTACCTCTGACACAAACACTGATTACCACAATTAATGTTTTGAGTAAAAAATGACTATCTATGATCTTTGTAGATCTTTGACACCAGACAAGAATCGGAGACCTACTGTATATTTATATATATCTAGACCTACTGTATATCTATATATATCTAGACCTACTGTATATTTATATATATCTGTATATTTAGTCTGTGTTAAGACCACAGCTTTCAAGGAAAGCAAATATTTGGAACTAAGTAGATTGTAGGAAGTGCTTCTCTTAAAAAACATCTATTTACAGTTATCTCATATTTACAATCTGATGTTCTTTTTAAATCATTCTATTTCACTTTATTTTGTGTAATAAACAGCTCCACCTTCTAAGCTGGTAATAAACTACAAAGCTTTTTAACTTACCCTTTTAGCTTATCCTTACTTACCCTTCAGAAATAATGGTAATTAAATAACTATACTAAATGGAGATTTTAGTATACACTGTTACACATTTTAGTATTCACATTACACATTTTTCTAGAAAATGACAAAAAAGACTTTTTTCACAAGCATATATTACTATCTTTATTTTGTTAATGGCTTACGCTGCCTGTGAGGTTCAATGTGTTGCTGTAGTAGCTGTATTTAAAATTGCTTGTGTCAGCGCTGTCGTGCAAATGCATTCTACAGGGTTCTCACCTTGATTCTAATTGTGCAAGAGCAGCATGACAATGGTACCTATGCATGATCTAAAGCATCATGTGGAATAAGTCAAGGCTGAGAAGTGGGGCCTTTTCAATGGAGGGTCTAAAACCCTTCACTCACAACAACTAGATCTCATCCAAGTCGTGGGCTTTGTTTAAAGGCTGTCATAATAACGTCAGCCAAAAGAAGATCTGGAATCGGTCAGACGAAACTCTAGGCTTTAAAACTCTAGACACAAAGCTACAATCCCCTGAATACGAGTCTTATTAGCAACTACAAAACAAAACCGTGCCGACTCAATGCTTAAGCGCCGCTCTATAAAGCAGATTATATGCGCATTGAATGCTCATTTAATCTAATGCACACACAGAGAAATAAGCCCGGCTTACTTTGTGTTTGTTGTGCTTTTAAGTGCTCATTTGTGTTTATTTTTGCAAGCCGTATTTACAGATGCACAGAAAAATACAAATGTTGACTTCAAAAAGTATTGCATGAATTACAAAAAAGCAAAACACAAATGGCTAAAATCCTTCTAAACCATTTACATGAAATGGGCTGTGATTTATTAATCAATTCAGAAACCAGTGCAGAGACAGTGCTGTAGTGTCTGTGTTACTGTAGTCTCTAATCTTGACAAGCTCTGCCAAGAGGGATTACCATCCAAACACATCATAAGTGATGTCAGGAGAATACTCACTCCTAACCACACACACATATCACAGCATCAGAGACTGTAAGGGGTTTGTCATGCAATCAAAGGTAAAACATACTTGGCAGGAAAAGAACATTTTAACCAGACAGACAACACATTGAGCTTTGGAATACATCAGACAGGCTCTGGAAGGGGAGGGGGGTAGAATGATAAGAGTTCTCTTTATAAGCATTGATGTGCAGAAAGAATATATAAACTAAACAGGACAGGACTATCATAAGCCATTTGAATACTGTCAGAACTCTGTAGTTCACGGCCTGGATGAAACATCAACATTTTTTTAAATATAATTCAAGCATTTTCAAAATCCTCTTTTTCCTGACAAGAACATTTCCACCCTGTGTCTGTGACACAAATGACGGTATAGTTTTTATAACCATATACTGTATAGTTTTTGTAGCCAGATCATTAACTGGAAGAAAGACTGACCTTATGAAAACTGCCATAGAAAATTTTCTTAATCTCAGGTCCTTCGAAAGCCACCGTCTGGAAGTCTCCCTTGTAGTCATGATTGAAAAAGGTTAATGTTTTACCTCCATCTGAAGACAGACAAATAAATTACAACAAGTGCTTTGAGTCTTTACTGAAAAATATGGAGTAAATGCAAAAGCAGAAAACAGTATGTTACACTAAGTTACAGTACATTATAAAAGAGTATCTTTAATGAATGGATTTTATGTTGGAATTGCGTAGGAGCACAAAAAGATCTAAAAGAGTAATAGGCCAACTTACTGTCGAGGATAATTCCCACCAGTGGCTCGTTGTTTTTGTTGAGGATTTCCCACAAAGCAAAAGGTTCCTGAGGAGTTTCAGGCAGTATGCGGAAGAGCACTGATATTGTGTAGTCAGAGGGAAGCCCTTCTGGATGAAGATACCTGTGAATGTCGCACATATGTATGGCTTTGAGACCCAAACTCAAGAGATGTGCATTCGTTATGTATTAAAGAATAATTTATTTAGATATTCAAACTTTACTCAAAGAATTAAGAAACTTCAGCATTGAACTGAATAGTCAATACTCTAATGTAAGTACATGTTCTACTGCAAAACATCAGCTTAATGAGTATTTCCTGTTTTCCAAATGCAATCTATACATCCCTAAAATTAACTTTACTTAAGGAGGAAATTTATTTAAAGAATATTTAAAGTGCTTGTAAGATGCTTTTATAAAATATATTGTGAAGTATGTTTCATTTTTTACCCCATTGGAACACAAATTTTTATTTTAAGCACAAACTTTACAAAATGTTCTTTTATGCAAAAATAAATATTGGCAATGAGGTTAAACAATTTACATAATGCAATCTCCAAAATCAAGTAACTGAACAATAAACATAATTCAGTCTCCAAAACAAGAGTCTAATGTGTCTTGTTTTAAGGATGCTTAGACATTTTAATGTCAAAACAAGACAAAAAAAAGTTTTCTGCAGTGCTCTTTTTTCTACAGAATAAATGTAAACAGAAGGCTATGCAGAATGCTACTATTGCTCTTTGGGTCATTGGCACTACTCATAATCACCAAAGGGATTATCATAATAACAGTGCTGCAGTAATTTCCAGCTGCCTTAGTTTGAATAAAAGTGAGGCTGCGGTTGGCAAGGTTCACAGGAGAAGAGACCCACGAGCTGAAACCCTCCACTGTAATAACAACATTCCTACTAAGCGGAGGAAAGTGAAGCCTAATCTAAATATTATGACATGCTATGGAAGAGAAGCCCAATCGCTCTGTATTTCTGCATGTAAGCCAGGGGCTAATCTGTTCCTGGTCACTGACAGCACTTCTAGATTGGATTAAATTGGATCTATATCTTTCTCTGATTTGACAGGTGACATGTTACAGCTATTGCACATTTTCTCGGTTCACAGCCTTATAGTTTAGAGTCTTTTATATATACACAAAACGCTCACACAAACACACACACACACACATACACAAACACACACCTGGTAGGCTGGGAGACAAGGGCGTCCTTGTGTAGCCTATAGCAGGGATAGCTGTTAAAGGTTCCAGGCTCCATTGAGACACCCTGAACACTGCTGTAGTGCTTTTCAACCAACCCAAACTTCTCCATCATACGGAAGCCTGCAAGGGACAAAAACGGATTTATAGAACTAATCCAAATTGTGACATCAAATTGAAAAAGTTTAAGAAATTAATATATAAAGCAATATGTGACAGAGTGAAGCTTCTTCTTATCTTATCAATGCAAAGCCAGCTAAAATTGTACAAAAACTGTAATCTATGTGGGGTTATCAAAAACCTTGAGCATACCAACCAGCCCAACACAGCCACCCTTGTACAACCAATTGCTTGTGTAGGGTGCAGAACTATCTGTTTTTGATTAATGGCAGACAGAGGGAGTGTTAATGAAACCTCTACGATAAACGTACAGTATAATTACTTTCCTACTATGCTTGGTGCAGAAATTACACACTATTTCTTTAAAGCAAGCCTTTTATCTTCATTTTTGGACTACTACCCAGATAATTGTATGAGGAAAACAAGATCCACTACTTCTATTTGAGTTGAGGGATTGTTAAATACTGACAGGGAATGAATAAAGTTAATTCTTCAAATAACTCCTCAGATCCTATCCTCTCATTGAACACAATGCTGCTGCATGTTCTGTCAGGGTTACACTGAAAACTGGAGCATTTACTGTTGTCTTACCTGCTAAAGTGTTCCCGCTCATTAGCATAGAGGGACAAGCTGTGGAAAACAAGAACACAACGTGTCAATTCATCAAGAACAAAATGATTTTTACAAATTATATGTTACAAAATCATGCATGCATGCTTTTCAGGGACCATTTTAAAAGTACATTATTATATGATTATCTCGAAACTATAACACTACTTATCAAACGGATAGTTCCAGCCGTGCTAAAATCCACAATATTGTAACAGCTGTGACCTTTTAACCATTTGTTAATTCAATTAACTAAAAAGGGAAGCGAACTAAAAAAACTCTGCAGACTATTAATGAGACGTACTGGCTGTCGCAGCCTCACAAACAAAAGTTATGAGTTGCTCTTCAATTTTCTTGAAAGCATCCAAGTCATCCACAAAAAACACATGTCTCTCGCTGGGTTTGCTGGCAATGTTCACCAGCTCCCCATAGTCAGCATCAGCGAAGCCAATGGCAAAGATGATGTAGCCTACAGTAAAACAAGAGAACATCACATTTGTTACAATTTGTTAAATATTACACTTGCAACAACAGAAACAACCAAAACACCTAAACAATTGGTGTTTATCTAATACTGTTGTTTATTTACAACTTATTCCTGGATCTGCTAGATAAAAATACTGTTTAAAAGTGTTTAGCACGGGACTCTGAAGATCACAGCTGAAGGAAACTTCTGAAACCCCACTCACCCTCCATTTGCATCTCTTTGGAGATCTTGTTGACATCATCCTGAGATCGTCCATCCGTGAGCACCACCAGCACTTTGGGAATGCCTCTCCTCACCCCCGCATCCTCAGTAAAGATGGTCTCCTTAACATGCTTAATGGCTCGGCCTGAATCAAGAGTCATAAAAGTGAATGTCACTGCCTCATGCCAGGAGCAGGATTTACACAGCTTCAAGGGCCCTGGAAAGCCCAAAATGTGATGGATTTTACAGGAACTTGCATCCTGACAGTATGATTTATGCTTGCTATATTTTGACATATTTTGCTGTAATTTCATGCCAGTGTCAGTAAAAAGGGAATGTTGAAATGTTGAAAAAACCTTCAAAAATTAGTTGAAAATGATTGAAAATGTGTATTTGGAAACACTTAAACTGGCTCGCATAAACATTGCTGAAACTGTCATAGTCTAAAAATTAAGACACTTTAACTTTACAGACACTGTAACACTTTATTTTCAATAGTCTACTTTAAAGATTCTACTAACTACCTTCTTAACTACCAGCCATTAAAGCATTACAGCATAGAGATATCTTGTATTTGTCTTCTTATTATCAACTCTTCTATAAACAACACCTATTATCTAACACAATTTTACCTCTCAAGCAAACATATCTTTGTGATTGTTAAAGTTTTCAGACTTTGGTTTGGCCTTGTGTCTCCTCATGAGATGTGTTTTCTCAATGTCTGCTATTTTAAGCTCACACAGTGCCAAAAGCATTTAGCACAGAGCACCATGAGCCAGACCCGTGATAAAGAAGAATCTTAAAGCCTGACCGACACACTTGAACTGTGGGATCCAACAAGCTGCACTTTCAATATTTCGCCATTATCATCAACTTGGCACCCCGGCTGCAGAACATCAGTCTGGCTGCTCATTTCTAATTTGCATCTCTAATCTCTCAGAAAAGTCTCAGGTTCCCTGGATGAGTGAGTATTAGACACAATCCCCTCACAAAAGCTGCATTCTGAATAAAATATGGATGCGCGTTTAAGACGCTGCATTTTGACGATATATTGCGACGGATTGAACAAGGCATCCCCGTGGCTACGCCTGACTGACTTGAGAAGCTGTCTGTTTTCTTTCTGGCTTTTCTGCAGCTGCTGTCAGAGAGAGACAAATGACGAACTAAAGAAGCAGACGGCAGCACCGTGTGAAGTGCAAGTTATTTTGTTTTAAATGTGCATTAGAACAAAATAAAATTTAAAAATGGCAAAATGCCATTTTCTAAAAACTTCACAAGGCAAACTAAAATATTTAGGAAATTTAAGCACACTGAATAACATCAGCCTCGGCATAGGGATGTATGAAAGCAGGTAGGGGATTAATCCTCATACACTCGTAAAATAAATCATGCTCATGTTTTAAATGAGCGGACCGCTAAAGCCGAGATAAATGCAGGGGGCTCGTAATGCCTGAATCACGCGTGTCCACGGACGTATATCTGCTATAACCAGTCAGACACTGCAGCCCACCCACTGACATCACCATGGAGAAAATACCTGATATAGGCAAGCATGTGTGTGTGAAGACACAGTAGGGTGGGATCTCTGTGAAGACGTCTGCCACACGACTGCTGCTGTTTCACCATGTGAAATGAGAGGTGTTTCATTTAAAACAAAGACACTCAGCAAGACCTCTGAGAACAGGCATATAGACAAATCATGTCGTCCTGCTGCTCGCCGAGCTGGAACCATGTGGTTTCTATCAGATTTATCAAATCGATTCATGATCTGAAGATTCTTGGTCTTCTAAAACAGGATATTAAAACGCAAACTTGTCTAAAGCGCAATGATGACTGTTGTTGGACACCCGTTAGGGTAAGATTTTTGGCTGGAGAAACATTAGGAAAGTTTCAATAAACCACTCAACAGGGGCATTTTAACACTACAGTAAGCATTAAAAATGTGTATTATGAAAGGTGCTATGCAAATAAACTGATTTGAAAAATAAAGCCTTACAGCAGCATGAATTTCCATACTGATCCAGGCTGGCCTTTGCTTATTGGCGCTTATTTTCAGAGAATATAACAGTTTGTCCTTCACAAGAGCATCTGTTAGTGCTATTTAAATCATCTAAGGATTGAGTTACTGTACGTGCCTGTCTTGGTGTTTCCTCCTTTGTAGGTGATGCGTTGCACAGCGTCCAGCAAAGACTCCTTGTCACTGTAGGAGTTTAGCTTGAACTCAGTCCTGGCATCATCACTGAACTGAGCAATGGCCACCTGTCAGTGGAAGAACATTAGGCAGTAGTCATTTAGCACACAGTTAAAAGTGACACTTAGAAAATCCCCCCTGGGGCAACTTGAGGTTAAGTGCCATTCTCAATGACAAAATGGTGTTGGTTGACACACGGATTGCACAGCGAGACTCAAACCTTCTGGTATTCTTATTAGAATGCCTCACTCAAAATGCAGATGTTGCCACAATATTATTGTGTTTCTTTTGTAAAACAAACAAAAGACCCTTGGTGCTTCATATTAGACAGAAAACATGAGGTTGGAATAATAAGAGTAAGAAAATGTCAAAAAATCTATTGGTGAGAAAACACTAAATCCATGTCAGCATTCATAAATCTTTGCTGGTACTCTGTTGACAAGTCCAATATGTCCACATACAGCCTACAGCATATGGTCTACAGCAGACACAGGTTTCTGTTCCCACAAAGTGTCTTTGGATCTGTTCTCTACTAGTGTGTACACATGTGAAAAGTTTGACCTGTGCTGTGTCCCTCTGTTTATTCTGGCTCTTGCCCTTCATTTATCCTCCTCAAACATGCCCCTTTCTTCTGTTTTTACACCCTTCTAGTAATTTCACTGCAATGATCTGTAATGCTGCTGATGGTCTCCTGATGAAGATCTTTTGAGCCCTGAACTGAAATGTCTAGACAAAAGCTATTTTTATTTAATGATCTCTCAGGGTTTAATAACCCCCATTTACTGGGTTAAATGCTAGACAGTGTGGTCTCAAGCCCAGAACAGTCATTCCCATGATGCCTCAGTCCAACAAACAGAAGTGCATTTTCTAACAATTTTTCAAACAAAACATTGTACTGTAACTTTAAAGTTACCAGAGATGCTGGTGGTATGGTATATTTTTTTAAACATAATTTTTATCACTTTAAGCTACCCCTACTGTATACATAAAACATATATAAAAATTTCCATAAAATGTTGGCTACAATGTGACCTATAGTAGAGGCAAAGATGAATAAGCCAATGTGTCACCAGGTGCTCCAAGACTAGCACCGTTTGCTAACACTTATTTGTGCTTATTTTCTCTACACTTGTTTTCATCAAGACCAAATATTGATCCAATTTGGAACAGAGAAGATAAGACCAGCACACCTTCGACTTAGTGCTGGACTTTGACAAGCTGCCGGGCCACACATAACTCCAGTCTTCTCATTTCACAGACTGAATGCCAATTACTGCTGTTTCAAATGCGAATTAATTGATTGGGGTTTATTTAGAAATGTTTTAAGTCAATGAATCATTCTCGTTCAATAATAGGCATTGAATTTTTCCAAAATAACATTTGAGTGCAGGCTATGAGGAAGCATTTTATTGGTTGCGCCTACTGATGGCATACAGCCTTCACGGAACAAGTCTGTTTTTGTTGAAGACTTATGTCAACCTAACATGTTTAGCTTAATGCTTTAACATGGATGGTAGTGCAGGTCTGCAAGAATTTTGGCAACTATTAGTTTCCTTACAGGTCATGGACAAAAAAAGGTGAGATTCTTTTAGGGGAACACTTAACATTCTCAAACACTCTTTTTGCTTTCATCCTAAAAATGTGTGCCTGGAATAACAAAATGGTGGTTATGTTTTCAGCAAAAATGTCAGAAATATTATATAATATAATAAGATAAAAACAGTATGAGGTAGGTCGGATTTATTCAATATTGCATGCAAAGCACACCTGTGTTCCCTCGGGACCAATCACGTCAAGCGCGCCAGTTGTGCTGTATAGAAAGCGAATAATCTTCTGAAAATTGTCATCTCCAATACTCCAGGAACCATCTACAAGGAAGGCCAGGTCTGCCTTGGCTGCTTTGCAAACTAGGAGAGAAAGTTTGGAAGAGAGAGAGAGTAAGGGAGGAAGCAGGTAAAAAATCCCTAACTAAAATAAGAAATTCTCATTAATGTCTAAGCGCTGCAGTACAACAGATGTCAAATGATTTTAAACACTTCTTTTTCTCTGACAGGATTTCCATCACAGCTAGCAGGATAAAACTAGAAAATAATTCATTCCCTGCTACCTCTCCACTCTCTTGCTTAAGCCAGACTGTTACTGAGTGGGATTTAGTGCTAAGCACATTGTCTGTTTTTAATGAAGGCAATATTCGGCATGGAGGAAAAAGCATTTGGGTTAACATGGTGAGGATCGGAAAAAAAGCCATTTTCAAAATGACAAATAAGTCTAAAGAGGCACCATGATGTGATCAGTTTCAGGCCAAAAGTTTATTAGTGTGATGGTTTATGATACATTAAAACAGTACAAACATTCATGGGATCAAATGGGAGGTGAATGATCTCAGAACAGATTTTAGATCTAAAAAGGGGATTAAAGAAGTCCCATGTGTTGTTATGGGGTGTGTTTGGAAGACAATTTTTTTAAGTGGAGTGGCTCAGAGAACAAGAAAAGGTTAGCTGTCAGCTGAGATGTATTTTAGTGAAAGGTCACATAACACACAGCGCCAAGAAACAGGAGAAAAACACAGTCAGGCCAGTTTTACACACTTCCATAGAGACGAAAAATCTCTTTAAGGTCTCAGTTGTTTCTCCTAAACACCAATAGATCAAATAGAGACCTCTGCCTATGTGTCCTGCATTTCAGATTTGCTCGTAGGGAAAAAATTCAGATTTGTGAAGATGCAAGTCTTCGGTCAAGTCAGAAATTTCTCATGAAATTCTTCAAAGACCAAATTACCTGGGGAAATTAAATACTCATAAATTGTACAGCTTTAGTTTTCTTACTGTTAATTTAATTTAATGTCTTGATTTTGTTTTTATGTCTCCTACTTTAGGGAATTTTAGGAGAATCATCATGGAATCAAAATAAGCTCCTTTAAAATGCTGGAAGAAAAGCTTTTGACCAATGAAACCATCCTGTGAGCTGATCTTTACCTTCTTTAGCTGCTGGGATAGTGGGTAGAGGGATTGTGGTGGGTGGTGCAGTAGGTGGTTGGGTGGGCACTGGAGCTACAGAAATAACAAAATAAAACAAACATATACTGTGTAAAGCATGTTCATCACACACAAGCAGAATTGTGGTCTTAATAGAAACCCATTTATAAACAAATAAAGACATTGTTTCTCAGGCGTTGATTGAATGTATGTGGTCAGGGATGCAGGCATTGTCTTCACCTCACTGGCTGCAAATGGCCTGCATCATTGAACTGTTCCTGCAGCCTCTAACTGACACTCTAACATATGCACCAGAGAGAATATAGAGCTGTTATACACCGAGGTTCAGTGTACAGATATCCTATATGGGGATGAATGATTCTGCACCTAACAGATGTATCAAAGCTTTAAAACAGTCTTGCTTTGCTATTGTTAGCAGATTAGCTAGAGTGTGACTGACAGGGTTCAAGTGCATTCTTAGCTTCATATTTTCTGATGAGCGGACCATGAATTTTAAAGATACAATTGAATGTAACATCTCATCACCCAAAATAAATTATGCATAGCCAAAAAAAGCTATGAAATGAAATGTTCCAAAAGTGCTTAAAGCAAGATAAATTTACCTTAGAAGCAACTCTGCATAAGATATGTAGATTTGTTTTCAGAGGATATATCTTTCATTTTAGTGTATGTTTTATGCTTAAAATGATACATTAAGATACATCTTTTTAAATATCTTAATATTTTATGCAGTGTTGCATCTCAAGCGAATTTATCTTCTTTAAAGATTTTTTTTATATTTTACTGTAAACAAAATCAAGTAAAAACTAATTCAGCTTTAACATATTTTATGCAGCATATAAGGCAGCATAGCAAAACATCTACCCTCACTAATGTCTATAGTATTCCACAGAGCCCTGAAACACAGAATGAGTATGTACAGTATTTACAAGTGTTTGCAATGGCACTGACGACAGGACCCTCCGTGTCCTGTAAAAGGGTGTAGACGCTGACTTTGTACGGGGTGTTGGGGGAAAGGTCGAAGAAGCAATGCTTGGACGCACCACCACCGAGCCTCACCTCTTGTTTTTGTCCGTCTACAAATAATAAAGCAGAATTTAGTTAAAATATGACAATCGAGTAGCATAAACACAAAACATGTTCAATCAACAAACAACTAATAGCAAATTGCTGTACAGGGCTTGCAACACCAAAGTTGTGGGTTTAATTCCCAAAGAACATGCACTAAAAGCTTTTGCTTTTAATGTACGTCAAGTCACTTTGGATAAAAGCGTCTGCCAAACACAAATGAAAAAGTAATCAATGCAATTATGACAGCTTCCTCAAGCAAACAATTCTGCTAATTACTGAGACAGTACAATTAGAGCCCGAAGCTATAAACAAAGCCTGGTGCTTTACATCGCCAATTTGATGGAGCCATAGCAGCACACTGAAGCGTTGTTATTTTTAACAGGCATGTGTGGCTGCTCCAAAAGCCATTTTTTTGGTAATCACAAAGTGTTCATTTAAATGAAAGGAACTGTAAGTAAATCATGTTCTAGGAATTAATACTCAGAGCAGAAGTAGAACCCAGAGTATGAGGAAGCAGGACGGCTATTTATCACCTTCATAGCTGTGATTACTTTCCAGAGCCGTTTCCAAAGAGAAAATGGACAGTGCATAAGCACAGGAAAGGTAACCTTGTCTTCAGCCCTGTGTTCAATGCAGAGGCTTTAATCATTTTAATCAGAAGCTGAAGACTGCAGGGAAATGGGAATGCTGTAATAAGCAGTATGGTCTTAAGTGTATAAAGAAAAGACTCAAGTAAACCAAACCAATAATTTGTATTCTTCTCATCTTCAGTGTTTTTAAGGTGAATATGTTCTACCTGACGCTGCCGCTTTCTCTCTCCTTTTCTCTTTTTCTACATATCAGTCCCATCGATCTCTTTGTTGTGCTTCTGATGGCAGACTTTAATATCCAGCAGCTTGGCTTGGTTCATACATCTTAATTTGTCTGCCATTAAACAGCTGTGTCCACAAGGACAATGAATGGCTATGGAAGGCTATTCACAAGCAGTCTTATACAGTACTATTTGATGAGAGGAGGATAAACCAGGGAAAATGTTTTCTTTATCATCTTTATTTTAATATGTTTCCCAAACCATCTCGTCCACTACCTCTCCTCTGCATTGTGATACTGTACAAAAAGGTACTTTAAAAATTATTGAGGTATTTTTCTTTCTATTTTCCAATGATAATGTGGGCCACAGAAATGTGGAATCTGATAATATAATCAACAATATTCCCTCGTTCAGACATGTTTTGATAGCCAAGCCGATCAAACAATGGGGTGTGACATTTGCCTACTGCAATCCTGCTTTGTGGAATAGCAGCTAGCAAGCGCTCAATAAACAGCTAAGAATCATGCTTTATGCATTTGTTTCAATAAACTGCACTTCTTAGTCCAGTCACATCTCTGACACAAGCAGGCCGCATCCTCCCCTCCCCACATTTGCACACAAAAATTATCCACTTCACTGTGAGCTCTCAGCACTAAAATTTATCTGTTTGACTGGAATACTACAGCTAAATTCTTTCAAAAGAAGTACAATTAATGAATCTGTTCATACTGCTTACCAGAGTTTGTACATTATTTAAACTGAAGATGGACAGAAAAGCACTGGGGTTTAAAGCAATACTTTACAGCAAAACACACACTTAAAAAGGTTTTCTCTTAAGGTTTTGCAGTAGATGTTTTGAAATATTTGTATACTGTACAGTAGGTAAGGTTTGCCAGGGCTACAGAGATATTGTTTATGGGTGATACTTTACTGTCCACTAGAATTTAAAAGGGGAAATCCTTTAATTGTTTTAATGAATTATTTTTGCTTTATGCTGTTCTACTGTGTCTCTTAATTTACTTTTTGCTCATTGAAAGTTTAAAGTCCTATTAATTCAGGAAAAGTCGACTTTTCATTTTAAAGAACAACTAAATTTTTTATTGTATTATATTTGGTTATCATGGTAACAAACAGAGACATGGCAGCATCTTAATTCCATCAAAGTTCCAAAATCAGAAAAGTAATAATTTGAATGAACTGTGAACAGATTTTTTAGTCATCATTACCAAACATGTTAGAAGTCAAGCAGAAAAAAGTGCCCCTAATTAAAAGATCCTTTGGTGAGCGTTTCCTTGTGTCTCTTTTTGAAACCTCTGTTGCTATGCCTGCCTTTCAAATACCTGCGCACACACACACACTTGGGCTTCAGACAGGATCTGCTTTTAATGGCACTACTGAGCTGGTAGCCATCTGAGCAGTCACACGCTGGAAGCGGAACAGAACATTTCCAGGATTGCGAGATAAGCAGGGCCGGTGAGGTATCACATAGGAATATGAAAAGCAATAACCAGAAACAGGCTTTTGACTCTGCCGTTTTAATACATTTGAATTGAAACCATGTTGCGAGCCAGCAGTGCAGTATGCACACAATTAAAGAGAATTCTTGTAAAGCCCAGAGGCTCTGCATTACGTATGTGCTGAAAAGGGCCATAATATCCCATTGATTTATAGAAACAGAACATAAAAATTAAACATGTCGGTGTTTCAAAACAGAAAGCGACCTTGTGGTTTTGTTTTGCAATGCATTATCACTGGTTTGTCACTATGTTTGTCACTGGTGTGTGTATGTATAACTCACTGGAAACAGGCTCAATGGTAACTCTGTAGAGGGAGGCATGCCGGTGAGGCTGCCACTGGGCACACATGCTGCTACTGAGTACCTGTTGTATCTTGAGATTGTTGACTCCCAGGAACACTGTAAGACAGAGAGGAAAAACAAGACACTTATTTCATAACACAAAGCATCAATTTCAAGACTCAGATTTTTTCTGCCTGATCAGTATCTTTTGTTTTTCAGTAAAAATCCTAAAAAGAAGGACAAAAACAGCATGCTTACTTTAAGAATACACTTCAACAACAAAGTTTTCTACATTTTAACAAGCCAAAATAAGTTCTGACTACAAATTAAGATTTTTTTTTAAATGTGTATCCAAAAAAATATTTTTGTCTTCCCTAAAAACATTTGCAATGTTTCATTGGCAGTTTTATTTTAGCGTTATCATTCTTGTAAATCAATTTTTTTTATATTTTAAGTAAATAATCACAAGTAAAAAAATATATAGGAATACCTTTAAATGTATACAGAGATGGAAGCTTTGCTCATTGGTTCTCCAATGTCATTCAGTCTAATGCATTCAAAGTAAAGGATCTACATGTGTTGCAGGAATGTCTAATGACTCATAGAGTAGCCATCTTTTTCTTTTTGATGTGAATGGTTATGGTCTAAAGAAAATCTGTATCCTTCATATCTTTTGGAAACCCCAATTCAACTTTCCTCTGATTTCTGAGTGATACTCTTTGGATACTGCAAGTCATGCAAAACTAATGGCTGTAAAAACACACGGGAGAAACAAGCGTGATATTCAAACACATGCTTAACAAATAGTCCTTCCATTTAAAAGCCACAAATGGTGCCGACCAGTATTTCTTTATTACTTTTCTGTCTTTGTGGAAGCCACACGAAATGTGCTGTATGAAAGAAAACTCGTTTATAAGAAGAAAAATAGGTTTATTTTGGAATTATCGCTTCTTTGAGTCAGCAAACCCTTAAAACACAAAACCGAGCCACAGCACATGGTCCACATTAGTTGTACAAAACAATGCTCATCTTTGTACCTTCTGCTTTTTGGATCGCAAACACAATTGTGGCTGTTACAACAGACTGACTTTCATTCATTTTACACTAACAACAATGGCAACTAACAACAAAAAAGGTTGTGGCAGACCCAAAACGAGCTTGAACTGGGAAAAAGTCCATGTGGGGGACCTCTGTTCTCCTTTAAACCTTTATATGGAAGCCAGATCCCAAAAAGGCAAATACGCAATCAGGCTTTCCATTGTAATTCATGCTACACAGCGGAACATCATGTCAGCAGAGCTGTGAATAAGAGATCCTGATAAGCATTAAAATGAAGACTGTGCACAAAACATACGGTGAACAGTGGTGGAGATCCGTTTAAGGCTTTGAATAATGCATGCAACAAGCTTTCCTCTTTATATAAACTATTTTAATGAACTATATGCATGCAGAAAGGGCCTCTGTCTGATAGTGGTAATACAAGGAGGTGACAAAATCCATTATTGTGCATTCAATTATTTAAAGGTCAAACAGAAAACGTATGAAAAATTGATGGAGCCCAGGATCAGGCGGCAAGTAGATGTCATCTTGTAGGGTGAAATAATATAGGAGGTTCCTCAGACAGCAGTGGAGTGTGAAGGGAATAATCATCCAAGATAGAGACTGATTGACTGTATCTCTTTTAGCACAGCGTTTTGTTTGTGCTTAACGACGTCAATAGTCTTTGTCCTTAGGCCAACAATCTTCAGCCCATCTCAGTAGATTTAGAGCAACCACTGTGCATAGTAATGATTCCTATTGAGGATTATTGGAAAGTCACTATGGCAGATAGTGTGTGTGGGGGGGGAGGAATTCACCAAGAATCAATTTTGCCCACTGATAGCATTGTTTATTTGCATATGCTGTCTGCACTGCAGCACCTAATTCATTCAAAGAATTATGCAAATCATGTTATGGTGCAACGCAGCCAAAAATCTCGTGCTGAATGCAATTTGCATGGCACAGTTCCTAATCTTGCAGACTGATTCCAAGTAATACTTTAGAGGGACTGTACAGCATCACTCAACCAGTTTGATCCGGGCACCTGAATCATCTCTTTATATGTCCTGAAGGTGCTCAAGTACACTGCAGGTCTTGTCATATGACTGGCTATAGCTTGCCTCCAACATTTAATCAGCATTAATGGGTTACAGCTGCCATGGTGATTAGAAAGTGTACAAAAACATCTCTTATTTAAAAAAATTCAATACACTACCTGCTCTCTGTGAGCTGTAATAACGCAACGTTAATTGAACTCAGACAATTGCTGACTTGTGTGATTAAATCGCCATCTACAATAAACCTAATTTTCAAATCAGGCATGTTTGCAGTAAAAAGAAAAACAGTAATTTAACTGAAATCCTAACAGTGCAGCACTATTTCATAAACATGCCAGTCTCTCACTATATTTTTATCAAACAAAATCTCAGATAGTGTTGTATGCATTTCGTCTGCTTATCGGCCTGACCGCCCTGAAACAAGACAGTTGTGAGCTCAAATTGGTATGGCGACACCATGGTATTCTGATGGATAGCCTCAGCATTCCCTGAGAAAACATAATCTGTTTGCTTTTAGATGAGAATCGGTAACACAGGTATTACTTTGTGATGTACCTGGTGATATCAAATTTATATGCAAAGGATTGTCATTACTGGAGCTGTCTGCCTGTTGATATATGTGTAGCCGTCTATCAATGGAAAGCTTCAGGTTTCATTAAAATACAAAAGAGACAGTTCTCGTCTGTCTGCTTACATTGCGATATTATCACTGCTGCGTATTATCAATCATGGAGAAAGTATTAGCTAGGACGATTACAAAGAAATCACAGAACCACATAATCTAAGGAGATTGTGGAGGGAGGACGTTGGTGATGTGTCAGGATTTGAGTATAGATCCCACACTGGGTATGGCAAGACGTGCATGTGTGTTTGTGTGTCTGTGTGTTTGGGTGGAGACTCACATGTCCTGCCCTTGCCGGTGAGGGGCTGGCTGGAGCCTGTGGTGTACGAGGCGATGACCTGAACGCTGTACTCTGTGCCACTCAACAGATTGAGGACCAGCAGGGTGTTCACATCATCACCTACAAACGTCTCTAAAGCAGGACCTGAAACTGTGCCCAGAGACAACAGCTGTTATTTCTGATACCTTACAAAAACAAAAGTACAAAACATGTTAGCAGTTTATTTGAAGTGGCCATGTTGTATAATTTTGTAAATGTTATTTTATTATTATTTTACGGTTGTGGACATCACAAACTACAGAATACAACAGACCATGTAGTTCTCATAGATGTTTAAGCAACAGGCTAAACATCAAAATCTAAACTACACTAGCCAAACTACAAGTTGGTGGATCTTTAGCAAAACACACTCACACATCTACAAACATACACACATTTACAGCTTTACATCATAACCATTATAAAGAAAGTAAGAAAACTAGATTTGAAACTAAATAAGCATAAGCGATCATTCTCTTTCAACAACACTTTTACAAAGACACACTGACAAACAGACACACAGTAAATGAACCCTGGACAGCACAAATGCAGTGACTGCTGCTGGGGTGAATTATTAGCAGTTTGTTGGGAGCTGTTTCAAAGGGCATTAAAAGTAGGTGGAGAAGCCATTTCTCCTTACCGCAGACTGGAGTTTAACGTCATATAATGGAATACAGGAATTTATTGGGTTGGACTTTAGTGGAAAACAGAGAGGAGAGATATTTTCCCTCTGGTGCTCTGAAGCCACATTACAGCCTCTGTTTACAGTAGAACCTCAGACGGCAGATTGAAGAGGGTCCTATTCAGAGCAACAGACATGGACGTCTGCTCAAGTGTTTGGTGAAGTATCTGGCATATCTCATTTGTGCTGTTTCTAAAAGGTTCATATGTGTGTGTGGTCCTGGAATTCCCTAAATTATGGAGACCAAATGTCCTCACAAGTCTAGTAATACCAGTAAATTTTGACCTTGGTGGGACTTTTTTAGGTCCCCATGAGGAAATAAGCTTATAAATAATACAGAATGCATTATTTTGAAACTCTAGAACAGCAGAAAGTTTAATGTGATGGTTATGTTTATGGATAGGGGATAGAATATAGTGTTTGTACAGTATAAAAACCTCAATGTAATGTCCCTAACATAAAAACCAAACGTGTGTGTGTGTGTGTGTGTATGCACCACAAATGTAATACCTTTCACATGATCTGGAAAACATTTCCTGTGTGTATTAACATGTATTATCATGAAGATTATCATGTGTGTATGTCTTTACATACCAGAGATGGGCTGGTAGATGACCCTGTAACCCATAGTGGGGAACTGAGGAGCATCCCAGCTGATACGGAAACGATTGTACCATTCATCAGAGACCCTGAGGTTACTGGGGCCAGACAGTGGCACTAGCCAATCAGAAGAGAGAAAATCATGATAAGTATTTACGAGACCGGAGGGTATTGGGAACCGATCGTAGAAAAACCTAGCACATATGATTGGATTTTGAACAGCCATACTCATATAATCTTTATTGATATTAAAATAATAAAAGAAGAATCACTGAGAGATTCTAGAGATAAAAGAACAGCCAAAGAAGATCTGGGGTTTATTTTCTCAATACTGGCTGTTGTTCTACCCCAAATTCCCTTTAAAAAGCCTCACATAATTACTCCTCCACTGAGCATATTACCACGTTGATAACTAATTCAACCTCAAACTCAATCAAAAACAAGGGCGAAGTTTTTTGTCTGAGTTCAATGTGAGGTGACATTAGCATCTCTAATCAGCCGAGCTGGAAACACTGGGCTATAATTTGAAGGTGATCACTGAGAGAAAGTTGCAGATAATCAATCCCATCAGAGGAAATCAGGCCGGTTTATTAGAGAGGTTACATCAGAGCTGGGTTGGATAGGATTCATTATGCTTACTAAAAGGCGAAACCAATAGAATTCAGCCTGTTCAGTAATGTGATTCACATGACTACAGGAGTGACAATCGAACCTCAAACTGCAGTGCTAACAAACTGTATGTGTGCTGTGATGTATCTATTTTTAGCTCAAGTGCTAGATCTGACACAGAAAACTATCAGTTACAAGGTTTAAAAGAAATCCAGAAAATTAGTAACAGATGGACAATATTTATATGCAAATATTGCACAATAATATGTAATTAGTGTAACTGCATCTGTTTAAAAAGGTTTGAAAAGTACTCATAATCGATATCAATTGTTAAATATTCCAGCACCAGCAGCTGTTGTAAGAAGCACTCGGTAACTCAGACTCACATGTTCTGCCGGATGAGGTCATGGAGAGTGTGGGGGCCTCTTCATCTGCATAGACAGGGGTCACTGTGATTTTGTAGTTTGTGTCTGAGAGGAGAGGTTGCAGGATCATGCTTTTCCTGTTTCCAGCTACTAAAACCTAGAGAGAAGTGAGAGAATTAGAGAGGATTCATCACCACACACAGCTCTATGTCCAGATGATTGTGTGTGGGGGTTTAAATATGTGGTTTTGCAATGTGTAACAACGTAAACATGGTTTATGGAGACTTCATGTAAAACAAAATTCTTTTAGGGTTTGGTTTAAGGGTAGGGTTAAGGTTAGGGGGTAGAATATGTTTGTGTGTGTTAAGTTTGTTGGAAGCAAATGCCTTACTGTTTGTAGAAAACCACTTTAGTGTCTGAAAACAGTGTGTGTGTGTGTGTGTGTGTGAAGGCATGACTGTATATGCCATGATTATGATCCTGAGTAGATAATGAAAGGCTGTTAATTACAAAACATTTTTCAGTTGTCTCAGCTTTGAAATGATGTTTTTAAATGGTGAAATGTTGATCTGTTTCCATGGATGGCATTCGACTACCAGCCAAAAGACTGAAAATGTGTGTACTGAATTTTAGGAGTTTGGATGGAAATCAAAACAGCCAGCACTCAGTTCTCTAACCAGCATCCAATCACTCTAGTCCTTCACCACAGGCACACCATTAATCACACTCACACCCACACTATCATGGCAGTGCATTGCCTGTTGATAATGAAATGTTGGGTTGCATTATGTGGAGTGCCTTCCTTTGTGTGAGAGCACAATCACTGAACAGACTACAAATAAGTCAACTAAAAATAAGCCAACACTCCAACATACCTCTGTGTCACGTGTATGTGACCATGCCAAGATAAGGAGGTTAGTATTGATGGCAAATCACAAATTGTAAAATTTCAAAGTGGAATTTTTTCAATTTTTAATTTAAAAACCAAATTAGTCAAATGCGCTTTAGATGTACTTTTGTATTTTAAAAGTAAATATTTGTAATCAACAAAGGCATTGCATAAATAAACAATACTGTACACTTTTAAACAATTTAATAGCACAGTAGAGCCACACACAATATGATATTTAATTAATTTTCTTGTTTCTATTGTTTTCTCTCTTCACTTCGTTCGTCAATGCATTCCGCATTGTGAAAAAAACTTCCTTTAAAGTTAAACAGCAGTCAGGTGTCCTCCAATGAGCTCTGAAAGTCAGAAAGGTTTTCTTTCACTCCCTGCTGTGGGAGACCCTTCTGGGTGTCTGTACTGCAGCATCCTACCGGACAAATTTCGTCAGTGGAGCTGTCCACAACCATGTGGTGCTGAAACTTCCTCAATGCATCAGCTTTCTTTCTTTCTTTCTCCTTCCTTCCTTACTTTCTTATCTTCATTCCCATAGTCTCCTTTAGTTTTGTCCTTCCTCTATTTTTCTTTCTTTGTTATTTTCGTTCTCTCTTTTTCCTTTCTTCCTTCCTTCACTTTCTCCTTTATTTCCCTTTCTTCCTCTATTCCTCCTTCTGTCCTTGCATTTTCGTTTCTTTTACCTTCTTTTGTTACTCCCTTCTTTCACAACTTTGCCAGAACTTTCCTTTAAAGGTAACCTGTTCTCTTTTTTCTCTCTGTTCTTCTCTCTTTCTCTGTCTATCTACTTCCTTTTGTTTTTTCCTCTGGCTCTGTGACCTAAATGGCACTTGAAAAGATAATGGAATTTCCTTTTTCCCAGTCTCATCTCCTTGATCCTCCTTTCAGCTTGACCCACAATGATTCCCTGTGAATTACAACCTGAGAGAGGTCGATATTCCATGTGGTCAGGGGCGCATGAAACTTTACACTGTGATCTTAAATGTGCCAGGCCTAGGTTGTGACAAAGTCGGCTGAATATCACAGAAACAATGAAAACCCACATCAAAAGAAGAACTCATGCTATGATTCAATCATGTGATGCTTCACAGTATGATTCCTCTGCTAGATTAAATAACTACAGGTTTCCACTACAGGAATTGCACTACATGCATTTAAAATGGTCACTTTGAGCTAGCCATGTTAGCAGATAACAGTAGTGCAACAACAGATAAGGCAACAGCAGACCTGCATCATTCATCTCCAGTTACCCAGAGGAATGTGATAAGCCTGCAGTCTAGCAGCACAGAGGTAATAAATTTGTCACATTATATTTTTATAGTGCAAAAGCAATACAGGTAACTTTATGAAATAACAGCCTCGCAGAGACACAAATAAGACAGGTGTGCATTGGCCTCTTTATGCACTTTTATGGGAGAAAGCGAGTGGAGATAAAGTGGTTGAGAAGATAGGAAGAACATGATGACAAAAGAGGAATGTGTTCTTGTGCTGTTTTACTGACTAATGCCTGCATTAGCATGTTAACGTGCTGTGGTTATATTTACTCACCGTCTCTTCCACGCGGTTGGCGCTGACATATGTCACTTTGTACCGCTCCACGTCTGAGTCCAGCACTTCCCAGCTCACTCGCAGACTAAAGGGGGTCTCGTCGTCCACCCACAGGTTAGTTACCCCCAAACGAACAACTACACATGACAGTTCAGTTCAGTTCCAATGCATTCCACCCCATTCTGATGTACCCCTCCATCTATTCATCTACCCATCCATTTACCCATCTATCACAGATTAAATCACATGGGTCTTACTTTCTGTGGTGGAGTAAATGGTGGTTGGAACTGCTGTGGTCCAGCTTACTGTAACAAAACCAAAAAACATGCAGTATGATCACACAGAACCCACTTGCTACAGTGAATCATAGATGCTTACAGTACATGATAAACATGATCATCTTCTATATGAAGCTGTGAGAACATTGTGGATTCCTTAAAACAGCCCTGACAAAGTAAGCTGACAAAGCCTGTTGAAGGTCAGTGAGATGATTTCATCTCTTACATGTGTTCTCAAGCACAACCACCGCGCTGCTCTCTGTCTCATCTTTATAGACAGCTGACAGTGACACCTTATACTCTGTGAGGGGAGACAGGCCATGAATCACATGTGTGTCCACTGCTCCATTCAGCATCATCTATATATAACACAAAAACACAAAGCACTCTGTTATAAACCAGCAGTTACACACCAGAAACTCTTAAGTTACCTTAAGAGCCTTAATATTCTAGTCAACGTCGCCCATGTTACAAATTTGCTTATTTGGCTAGTGGTCTAAAAATAGTGCAAATCTTACATTAGGTCATGACACTTCTTTGTTTATTAAAAAAACATTTTTTGTTTATTGTCATGTTTAAATGAGAATCTGAATTTCAGGTTTTCAAAGTGGGCAGAATAGATTAGCATATAGCTTAGATTTAATAAGGTCTCCACCTTTAGTAACAAAAGTGTAATGAGTAATGAGTAAAATGAGTAAACCAGTGGAAGCCATAAATATAGACATAAACAATGTATTTATCAGCAGTATTTACAACAGCAGCAACAGGATAAAGTCGGTGTCTCACTGTGTCTGGTATTTATGTCGCTGGCGGCTCAAGGCTACAGCTGTGCCATGCCAACAGTGAGGACATACATTATAAAGCACACCTGCTACGGGCTGAACTACAAGAGAGCTTTGGATCTCAGTCAGCTCTGGGCTGTCCCAGCAATCCCATCTGAATGGATGTGTTTCTGGGCTGACTCCACTGCTCTGGGACACAGAGCTTCAGCCACATTCCCGTCTGCCTCACAGCATGTTATTATTTTCTGCTCTGGTGGCTTTCGGTAAACATATCGACCTGTGGTGCTATCTATAAAACACAGCTGCGCTGACTCCTGGCCAGTAATAAAAACGCTTGCTTCGTGTCCGTGGTCATGCGTGGTACAGCTGTGACGGGACAAGCCCAGTATGCTCGAGTATAGATGACTGGTCATTTCTAAGAGAAAGTAGTTGTTGACCCCAAGCTTCAAGTTAGTAGAAGGTATCGATTGACTCATAAATCATTTTCAAGGAACTCATAAAAAAAATGTATTTCAGTTTCTCTTTGTCAACGTACAGTTTAGAGTTTCTATAACTATAATCTGGCAGTAGATGTTTGGGAAAGTATGTTACAGGTTGGAAATGTAGTTACAATGGAAACTTTAGAATGAACTAAAAAGATATTTAAATTAGTAGCTTGACTAAGACAAAACCAAATTTTTTTCTACTTCTACTTACTTTAACATTACGAATACTAAATTGGTGCTTACATGTAAAGTGGGTGGTCATATGTTAATGTGTTCATGGCTGTGATGTCATACCTTTTGTAGTAATACAACATGTCAACACAAAAAACAAATATTTCACAGTGCTTTATTTCTGACACATGATCACTTACTGTATAGGCAAATGACTGACCTCTTTCTCATCTCCTCCCATCGTGGGTGACCATGACAGCTTATAGAGCACTACATCCCTTGCCGGGTGTGACCAGCTAACCCGGAAACTCTCAGAAGTGACCTCACTGGTCATCAGGCTGAATGGAGCTGGCACAAGCTCTGATTGAGATACAACCACACACACAGTTGAGCAAACCAATGCCCTTTACATAAGAAGCCAACAATCAGGTTCAGGCTGATCACATCAGTCCAGCTTGATTATTGACATCCACCAATACACAATACACAAGACACTTATCAAAGACATCTGAGCCCACTGTCCTAAATTCATTCTGCTTTAACACCTTCCCCCGTCCAACCCCAATTCACAGCTAAAGCCTCCAGTCCTCTTAACATTGTTAATTTGTGCTCTCAGGCATCTCAGGCAATCTATTTTAAGTCTGTCTTTAATGTGTTATTGTACTTTGTTCTTGATTCAACCTTGTAAAATATTTAGAAATTGTATCAAGTGTCCACTGATGTGTGTTATGCAAATGAAACAATATGTACTATGTAACTGTGCAAAATTGTTTGAATTATTGCCCTCCCTACTTTGTTCAGGATATAGCAGAGAAGAAGAATATTAGAAATGAATGACTAATTTTGCTCTGATTTTCTAACAATTTCTCCTTTTGTGCTCCACAAAGACACAAAGCAATTTGAGATTTATATTAGAATGACTGTTGCAAAATGTTTCAATAAATGTTTTCAAATATAATTTGAGGATTCATCTTTCTGCACTTGATATAATTTTATAGTGCAAAGCGTGTGCACGTGTATGTGTGTATATAATTCATTAATATTGGAACAACATAAAGTTGAACAAATAATAACAGAACTTTTGTTTTTGGGTGCCTGTTCCTTTAAAGCCAAGGTGGCATTTAATTTTGATTCAATGACTGGAAAATTACCTTCAATGTCAGAATACCCACAGAACAAGTAAACTTAGTAAACGAAGGCCCAGATCTAATAGGTTCCAGCATCTAATGAATAATTGAGTGTTACAGGCAGGAACCTAGAAAGGGATGTTTTATACAGGACAGAGAAAGTGTCCGCCAGAAATGCATTTCAGCTGAGAGCAAATTGTAGAGTGTGTAGCGGCAAATTATAGATGTTCTCTTGGAAAAGGAAAACACAGCAAAAATATGCACATACATGTACATGTTAAATCAACACCGCCGTGTGTATATGAGATTTGTTGCTGCCTGTTCTCATTATAATGAATACCAATGGGTATCTTGGCCTGTCTCTTCTGTATTATTTGCATAATTATTTGCATAAATACTCAACCACTACCCGGTACATACCAGCCACTTTGATACAATAGAACAAACATTTCTGAGCATCAGTCACTTACTTGTAGTGAATCCACCACTGAGTGGCTCTGATTGACCAGCGTCATAAATGGCAAAAACCGCAACAGTGTACTCCGTTAGCGGGGACAAATTTTTCAAGTACACATTGGTGACGGGGCTCAACATCACCTGAAGTAGACATTAGAAAAATAACACTATGCATTTAGTTGCATATAATTAATAATGGAACAAGCATGTAAACTGTTGCTGTAATTAATAATAATTACGAATGAAACAGGTTGTAATTAGTGCTATAAATATTGAGAATAATACAATTTCACAAAAACTCTAAAGGTTAACCGGGTGTGAGAGTGACTGTGTGCGAGTTTGTTCAACACAGAGGAACGAAAGCTTGTTGTGTGTTGTAGGTTCTGCTCAGGTCATCACCTCACTGGTTTGGACACCATCTGTCTTGACGTACATGACACGGTAGCCCTTAATCTTACTGGAAACTGCGTCCCAGTTGAGTCGGACAGAACTGTGGTCCACTTCTGTGACCCGCAGGTTACGTGGAGGTCTCAGGGACACTGCAGGAAAATACAGACTTATGGTCAGTTATATGGCCTCATTTGAGAGGGAAAAGATAATTTAATCATTCAGAAGAAAATCTATTAAGCTGAACAGATCACCTGAACAGGTAAGTCATTTTTGTGTGTTCACTTCCCATTAAACACTGGTTTTGGATTGATGGCAAGTATTAGAGTGAATGTAGACAATATGTTACACAAAAAAATCTGTTATATATGTAATCGACAGGTGTACACGTTTGCGATAATTCGATTATTCCTGAATGAAAGTGTTTGATAGCTGGGGGTTATAAGATACAGTGTAGTAACTGGTCATGTGATCTCAACATTAGAACTCCCAAATATTTTGATCCCAATATTAATTATCTTAAGTGTTATTTAACAAATCTATCTGTGCTATATAATTAAAAACTGAGTTATTACATTTGTAAAGACATATAGTACGTAGAGTTGGTCTGGATACTCACTGGTGGTCTCCTGCGCTGTAGCAGGATCACTGGCCTCCTCTCCAAACATTGCATAGACTGTAACTGCATATTCTGTGGCAGGAATCAGCCCATTTAACTTCACATCAGTCACTGTCTCATTCACCTTCAACTGTATGACAAAAACAACAGCGTAAGACTACTGAAATCAGAAGCATCATGCACTTTTCTTAAAACATATGATTTGTATTTTTGATAATTAAGTTGCAGAATTAATGTAGGTTAACAAATGCTGTGCCCAAAATTACTCCACATAAATTCCACAGATTTTTGTTTTCTTCATGTCACGTGCCTGAAAGCTCTGTCAGACACAAATGAAAGTGTAACCAAGGGAATTTAAATGTGACAAATGTTATTGTTCTACAGCTGCTATTTTGGTGGAAGTGTCAACATGGTGACACAAACTTCATATTGCTGCAAACACGCAGACACACACTCATAAAGACGACTTGTAGGCTCACCTCTCTTTCATCTACAGTGTCGCTGCTCAGTGGAGCGTACAGGATCATGTACCCAGAAGCTCCTTCTGCGTCCCTCCAGCGGGCTCTCATGCTGTTGTCAGTCACATCGTACAGCTCCAGATCACTTACTGTGGGTAATGCCACTAATACACACACACATTGAACATCCATACAAAACACAGACTGACAATGGTTTATATGTTCATATCTGTATAAGTGTATACACAGCAACAAAATAGTTTTCTTAATCAATTTTGACTTGTTGTGCAGTAAAAATATCTAAATATACTTAAACAATAAAATTTACTTGAGAAGCAAAGAAAATAAGACTTGTTTTGGCAGAAAATATCTTGAAGCACTTTTATTTTTCTTATCCAATTGAGTTGTTTTTTTCTTGTTTCACGCACAAACCTTTCTAAATTTAATTATTTTATGCTTACAAAAAACAACTATTTGCCAGTGGGATAAGAGAAGCAAGCTTTTAGTAAAATATCTTAGCAAGCTAAGTACCCAAGATTTTACATCTTAAGCAATATTGTCTTATTTTACAGACATTCAAATAGTTTAACTGGAAAACAAGAGAAAAGTACTGAGTAAGAAAAATTTTTTTTTTTCTTGTCTTTTTCTCATCTCGTCTGTTTTTTTTCAGTGTTTTGATGTGTATTTGCACAGATCAAATAGAAGGTGTTCTGAGTTCTGGGATGATTTTGACATGGTAAAAGTGAATTTGGCAGTGTCATAGAAGCAGGAAATGAGCACACATGGATACCCTTCACTCAACTATCTTCTCCCTGCACAATTCATCACATTTAAACTACTGTAAACCCACACCTTTAAACATCTATAGTCGGGCACAAAATATTGCGGACCTCAGCACTGTTTTAATGGTTCCGCTAATATCTTGCCAATGCTACTGACAGATGTTTGCTTTAAAACAACGCTTCATATATACAGTATATGTATATATGAAGAAAGTAGTGATAGAATTCTACAGTATAAAGAAAGATCTGGACATGTGGTTTATAGGTAATTACAGTTCTCCAGGGAAATCATGTTGAAGGACACAGGCAAAGCACATGTGCTTTGAGATGTTTTGTGCTCTTACATGTGTTCTCGTTGCCTCTGAGGGCGTCACTCGCTGAGCTGCGGTACACGGCGAACACAGCGATCTCATACTCGGTCAGAGCGTTTAAATTCTGCAGTACAACTGAATTCTCTGTGCCGCCCACCACGATCTATAAAGCAAGACAACAGAGGTTTGTGGTGACAGTTTGGATAATAAATACGAAAAGAACAGAAACCTCAACCAG
>JAZGTJ010004897.1:0-29184 GCA_036877575.1 Botia almorhae
ATTTGATGTTTTTTGGTGATTGATTTAGGTAAAATGCATTAAAATATAAATAAAAGTATCCTGATGATAAAGTCACATTGCATGCGTTATAAAGGTTTGCCGGTATACGTTTTCTTATACTGTCGATCTGCTAAAGCAGGAGAGTCATGGTCGGGGTTGATGTAGTAGCAAGTGTCCCAGATAGCTTTGGTGTTTAAATCTTAGGGTTTACAGTTCAGAAAGTTTAAAGTTCAGTGAGAACACTGTGTAATCTTGGCTAGTTCAAAGTGTTGTGGCAATAGAAGACAATGGAATGGCATATGAAGAGGTGGAGAGAAAGGGAGTGTTAAGTGACAGGTTGAGTCATCCTGCCTTCTGTGTCTTGCAATTAGATCGGTTTCTAAGGCACACATGTTCTGTTACCACAATTAAAATTGTACGTTGTCAGATACTGTGGACTAATACACACACATTTAGAATCGTGTTGCCTTCCTCCCCCATTGCTCTCAGGCTGCATTCATCTCTGCTTAACGCTGCCCCCCACCAGACCTTACACGCACACACACAATCACAAACGTGTGGTATCACATGAATATGAGGGCCACGGGCCCCTATCAGCGCTTTCATCTCGGCTCTCCTCTCTTATTCCTTTCATCTCCGTTCTGACAGAGCTCCCCATCGCGCCTCTCCTCCTTTATCAAGTCTGAAATATGAAAAGCGCAGTACTCCAACATCGTAGATTTCACTCACTGTCTTTTATTTCGACCACACCATACGTCAGTCTGAAGAGAGACATTACGACGGCTTTGAAGAATCTCTTTTTGTCTGAGTGGTATGGAGAGGAGAAAAGAACAAGCCATTTTTTTCTCTTGTTGCATTTTTTACCCCATGCCCTTTGCCTTATCATACAGACATACAGGGACATACAGAGCCTCAGTGTTGGGTTCCTCAGAATAACGCAGGATTTACTCCGTCTACCGTTTGCGGTCTGTACAGCCATGGGCAAGACAAACCAACACACACACATACGCACATGCTCTCAATGGCTTGCAGGTCTTTGCCTTTCCAGCTTTTGAGCTCATGGATGGCCACAAAAGGTAACAGGAATAGACAGGCAAAGGCAAGCCCAAGATGACCTTCCAGTCAAAAATTAGACAGTCTGAGAAGCAGCATTTTGCAAAAACTGTGAAGAAATCCTGTTGCAAAAGTTTTTTGATGGGTTGACCGTTTTTAAAGTCATAGAACAGTTGTCTTGTAGTATGCCTTTATCAAACCAAGGCCCTCTTGCACCATGTGCCCCTTTCTAAGACTCCTGTCAAAAAGCAACACACATTTGCTTTGTTCCAAATCCTAGTGAGCTGCCTCGCTGCCTACAGCCTAAATGGCAAGTAGGAACCAAAGGAATGATACAATGTTCTTACAAGCATAAACACACACGGTGCACACAATTTCTGAATAAATAGTCTGGATATACAGTTTTTAACACTCTTTAGTACAGAATAAATACATATATTTACAGCATAATCAACATTTGTGTTTTCACTAAGCTTGCCGCAGTGCATCATGGGATTCCCTTCTCCACTAGTTACATATGTGAAGCTGCTTAGGCATCTGAAGAGGCAGCATAATTAAGATGCCAGCTTTTGTAAGAGCCCAGCATGCGTATGATGCCTTAAAACACCACCTACGTAGGCTTCTCACAAAGAGTTTAAAACTGAGCAAATGCCTCCACTGACCATTTCTTATTCTTGTGCCTGAAATGTAAGACAGATTTCATCATCCTCCAGCCCTACTGTGCATAGAGGGAAAATGTACTGCATGCATTACTGGAGCACAACTCACCACTATATGATTCCTCAAACATAGTGTGTGTGTGAGGGAGATTAGTGTATAACTTCAGATCTTGCTGAGAATCGCCACCGGAATCCAGCCGAGCAAATCAAAGTGAAGATGTAAGCCACATCACAGCAGTACCTCCACAATACACAGCCTAACAGAGTATCTACTGGGGCTCTCCATTGAACACTCTGGGATGGATTGCATGGTACAGTGTTGTGTTCTGTGTGTCTCCAATATGTAACTCTACAACGCACTATAATATGTAATCATAAAAAGTGAGGATATCTAATTAGGTGTGTATTAATGTAAATGTAATGTACTGTAATGACTTAGATTTGATTTTGGTAACCGGATTAATTTATATTACATGTAGTTTGTTACTTCCCAGCAGAGCACTAAACATGCAGACCGCCTCTAGCTTCTTCTGTTACTCAGCGTTAGGACAGAAAGTCAATGTATGTTCTCTAACAGCACACAAACAAGCCCACAGTTCTCCACATTCTCCACGGCCTTGTTCTCCACAGGCCTGTGTTTCTTGTATAATTGGGTCAGATCTGTTTCAAGTGGATACAGTTACACAGCTATAAGAGAAAACAGTGGCAGGAACAAAGGCGAAGAGTGGAGAGCTGTTTGAGTGAAGCTGCACGAGGGAGGGCGAGTTTCATCCACACTTATTTTCCTCTCAATGGGAGCCCCATGCGGGCCATGCGAAAGATTGCTCATTTCCAGCCTCACCTTACAGTTCTGCTTTCGTTAGTGTGGCTCGTTTAGACAGCCAGTAAGGGGCAGGGCCCTGAGGGGCGGGGCCCCTCTGCTGCCCTGAATCGTAATTTTTACTGACACGCTTAGCCTGCCCCGCCTCCCTGCTGACCTGATCTGAGGAGTGTGGAGGTGAGGAAGGGGGTTCACTCTTAGCCAATCACAGCCCTTATATCATATTTGTTTCATGTAATCAAAAAGTGGGCGGGGCATTGCAACATGTTGCACAAAAAGAAAGAAGCACAATTACTTATTCCGCCGCCTTCTTGAGAAAGGTCACTGTGGTCATGTAGGTGGTTCGATTTCAATTTGTCAGTGTTTTAGGTTGAAACACCACAAATTGTTTTGTTCTTTTCTGTTTGGGAAGGCGTATTTTACTCCTCTTAACCAGACTGACTGAAGAGGCGTGCATATAAAAACTCCTCCCAAATCAATGCAGTTTGAAACTTTTTGAACTGATTACAGTTTCTGAATATAAAACAAGCTTAATCATATGTTTTGTGTAATAAAAGGCCTGCCTGCAAGCTCTAAGTCTGACTACCAAGAGGTCCACATGCTCTTAATCAAATTTACATATGGGCAATTATGCATTTTCTCTATGGCATTATTTGAAATTCAGCCTCACTGTGGGGTCATTCTAAATATGTGTTTATATAATGAAGTTTTCTTAGATGAGAGCTACTTACTACTTACCTATAACTGTCTATTTTTCACTACGTTTCATTGCCGTTTAAAAAGGCAATTACATGTTTGCTATCCACGTCTCCTTGTGCCTTCAGTAACTCGCTACATCGTTTTGCGGCAAGTTACATAAGCCAGGACATCATTTCAATCAGGGGAGTCACTTAACATTACATCATGCTGGTCACATCACCCCCCTCCCCCAATTAAATTAACTAAACCTACTCGACACCATCTTAAATTCAGTCCTAGCTGAACTGCAGAAGATCGTCAAGGCAAGACATAGCCTCTCCACATGCTAGTTAGGTAGTCGGTACATACAGCAGTGCAGTAATTGGTCGCTTCTCAGTGCTTTGACATTAGTGAAGGGCTGTTGGGGTTAAACAGTGTTTGAAGTGTGTGAATGAGTCATAGACCATGTGACATAATAAACACTGTGAGAACACTCTGGGACAATATAATTCTCCTTCTTAGGAGTGAGAGAAAGTGAGAGATGCACTCACAGGTGCTCAGCTTTGTACCAGCCTAACTCAATGCATGTTTACTGTGATCTCGAGAGCTTTTGCTTAAGGTTATACTTAAATTAGTTTTTTTAGGCTTGTGTCTAAAAAACATCCAAGTTGGCTACAACAGGAAGCTGGTTAAGAGAACAGCAAACTACATATATACGCTATATGTATATACGCTAAGCTGTTATTAAGGCAAGAGTTTCTGCTTTGAGGAATCAAAAATATCCAACTTATTTTATAGCTTTGATGACTTTTTAACGACTTGATGATTTTACATAATCATCAAGGTGGAAGGTGGAAGACTGAGGTGGTGGATTATATATGTATATACATAATTTACGTATGTAGATTTTATATATATATATATATATATATATATAGTGAGAGAGAGAGAAAGAGAGAGAGATGTGCCTAAACATATCACTGGTGCTGCTTGTCTAGCTAGTCACAGCTTGTTGATGGTATAGATATGTTATCTCAAATCTTTAGTCAGTCTGACTCAGATGTATGTGTTGCTGTCACAAATCATGAATTACTGTCACAAACCATGAATTATTCACTGTACTTTATTTTGGTAGAAAGCGTGTGCCATTGGCATAAACTCGCTCCTGATGAATTCTGTCACATCAGCACTGTGTGACTAAGTGAGTTAGACCAAAACACCATCCAAGAAGATTGAAAATGGTCAGTGACAGCTGGCCTTTCAGGGTGGATAATTTATCTGTCAGTCATCCATGCAATTATAGCAGCATTCACTCAAACGTGAGAGTGTACAGAGTCCGGCTAACTTCAGCTAACTCCTCCTGAAAAAACTGGGGAGCCCAAATCAAGTGGAAGAGGCCTGGAGTCTTTGTATCATTCACGCTTGGCTTCACAGGCTATTCTCGGGCCCGGTGCTCACATGTGGAGCCGGGTGTATAGTCTGTAACCTTGGCCTTTTGAGTTCATAACTCATTCTGCCCAGCCAGCACATGAGTGACACAAATGACTCGTGATAATGAAATAATCAGACACTCTAAATGAAAAGCCTTTTGGAATTAATTCATGAGGCCCCGCATCCTCTGCCCTCCATTTCTGATGAAATAAAATGAGAAAAATTAACAGTGACAACGAGTGGATTAAATATTAACCACACACCGACTGACAGTGTAGCTTTAACTGTTGTCAGTTAGCTTGTTCAGTTACACAGGCCTCTTAGTGGTGTCATGAATAATCCAGTGCACTGTTAAATTTAGTCCACTCAGGGGGTAGCCGTTTGTAGTATATGTAGGGTTAGTGACTTGCATAGCAACTACTGGTATGCTAAACAAGTCTTCTGATGCAGAATGCTAACACAAGCAAATATTTATATGTATATAATTAAGATGGTTGGGATGCTCAAACAAGCAGATTAATGTTGCAAGCACCACAGTGTTTACACTGTTCAGGGAAATTAACTTATTGATTTCTGCCGTACGCCTCTACGTTAAACAAGGATGGGAAAAGTATTTAAACATCCACACAAAATTGCACAGCAACCATTCAGAGGACTTTATCCCAGTTTCTATTTATGTCCAACCCTTGCATCAGGCGTTTTAATGGACATTGACAGATGGTCATTTTTAATGGCACTCATAGTTGGGGGAAACTGCAGCATCGTTTTCCAAAGGTACACTTAAGCATAGACTTGTAAAATGATAGCAAATGATGGTAAGAGTAAGTTCAGAGTCTGAACGCCAGTCACTAAGCGATATGATGGCTCCAGTGTCACGTTAATTTAGAGTGTGTATACATCACTGGCCAGGGGAGAGTTGAAGCTTGGCTTTTATATAGATCCTTGTGTATTGCTGTAGAGAAATTGCCCCTCCAAAACAGAAATGATCAAATCATGTTTTTCTCTGCATAATCACTTTTTCCTTTGTGTATTAAGTGTAATAACCAATTTTCTGCTCAAATGAGAAAATAAACACATTTTTCTTGTTCTTACCAACCCTTAAATGATATCACATTTATTGATTCTGAAAGTGAGAAGCAAACCAGCGCAAAGTATCTGCTGAATCGGTCGTTTTCCGCTTCTTTAAAGGTTTTCATTTTGCTGAAGTCATCAAAATGTGAAAGAAAATTTGTTTTTTTCTCATTGTTGTTTGTGGTGTTGTGTTACGATTTTTTTTATTGTTTATATGTAGCTTCTGAGTACAAAACTACAGTATAACTTAAAAATATAAATCTATATAATCAGTATAAATCTATTTTCTATAGAACTTTCTAGAGATTGTTCACGAAAAATAAGAGCCTTTGTCCATAATGCAGTTCAAAGTTAATGGCCTCAAATAGACACAATGGACAGATGTCTTGTCTCACAGATGTGCATTGTATCACTCTAGATTAACTTGTTTGTTGCAGGCATGCATTATGCATTGCACCTCTTTCCTGAGTACCCACTACACAGACTGAAGATCTCTCTTTCTGTGCACACTCACTTGTTTTCTATGCATTTTAATATCTGCTTGGGTTTGTTTAGCATGTCCATTGTGTGGGAAAGGTGTACAGTCTGAATGCATCTGTCACATGTGAAGTTGTGATACTCTGTTTGTAGTCTATTACACATACTGCAAATATACACTTCATATCTTACAGCTTTGATATCTAAGCAGCATCAAAATAAGATTCTAAATCTTCATATTAATTCAGTTACATTACAATCACATTATGTATCAAAATACTATCAACCTGAAAACTGAGAAGTCTTAGGGGTCAATTTAATTGTATTTCTATACCCCTTTTCACAATATTAAAAAAGACATTTTAGTACATTTAAATAAAGCAAAAAATATTAAAAGTAAAACTCTGAAAAAATATATAATTTATAATAAATAACTGCAATTACATTATAGTTTTGCTATTTTATTGCATGTAACTGCTATTGAAATGTATCAGACTCTAGGCCTTTGTGCAAGACTTTTACAGATAACAACACACCTGTCCCAGCTGCGTGAATGAGTGAGCAGTGCGTACATGTGTTTTATGTATTCTGTGATGTATTAATAGTAATGCTAATGTTCTTTGTCATTACTAGGTAGGGTACTAAATTAGAAACTGCTGGACGAGCATGTAATGGCCTAAAATATATCATTCATGAGCTTTGAGGTGATAGTCTTGTACTGTAAATGAGCTAGATGTACTGCAATATATCACTCCTGACAGCTTGTGTGGGTTAGCAGGTCAGCCATGTGTTTAGTAAACACAGGTTTATCGAAGAGAACGAGGTCAGATTGGGACTTTATTAATATGTTAAAATACAGTATGCAGCTTGTTTAATTACGTTTTGAGTTGATGAAGGTCACGTAAAGCCACATGCTGCGAGCTTAATTATGTACTCATATTAAAACCTACAGTATGTCAAATGCACTTGATGTGACTTTAGAAAATGTTTACTATCGACAGAATATGAAAATGTTAATTTGTACTCGCTGATGTACGTCACGATGCATATTTAATAAAATGAACGCAAACTGCGAGGGCTCACAGATAACAGTGCTTCGTATGAGATTACAAATGGATTATATGAGAACATGTGCAGTGGATTCAAATTTAAGGCAAATCTCTGTGGGAAGTCACATTAGCGTAGTTCCAGACTGAAGCTGTCATGCTAGTGACTTAAGTTACTAGTTAGTTTTAAAGCTTTATATTCCATTTTAGAACTGTTCCGTTCCGTTTCTTTCCAGAGGTCTGTGAAAGTGGGTGGGGTGGTTTTTCCCCTTTTGTGTGTCTAAGATGAACATTATCTCTCTCTCTCTGGTCCATCCCAATATCTTGTAATATCCTGGCTAAAAGCCATTATTAGGGAGTATAAATTTAAACATGGTGGACTGTAATATTTAACTGCCCGGCTGGTGAAACAGTGATTTAAGTCTTACCTTAGAAAAGGCAAAGCTAATACATTTTCTGTGACTTGTTGCTTATCCTTCAAAGTCCGAGAGTAAATGCAAATGCAGTAAATTATACGCATCCAATGCGATGGAGGCGCTGGACCGAGAAACGCTAGGAAGAAAAACACGGAAAGCTTTTTATCCTGCGCATCTTGAATACCAAACACGAAATGAATCACACAACTCTGCTGGAAAGAATGGCAAAACAAGCCAGAGGATTCTTTAAATCAGTGTTTACCGAATCTGTCAAAAACCATTGCTGCATTTTGCACTTCCTGGACCACAAAGGTAATTATGAACCTTTAGCAACTCTAAACTTCTCTGGGGTTATAGGCATACATACATATTTCACCATTATGTGTGTGTGTATGCGTCTGTGCGCACGCACACAGTATATAGTCCTCAGGCAGCGTTTAACAGCATTTAAAAGAAGTGAGGTGGAAGTTCTTAACCTTTTTAATAAGAAGAAACAAGCTTGCTCACAGTAATGTAGCGTTCCTGTAGCTCAGTTGGTAGGGCATTCCGTTAGCAGCGCAAAAGTTGTGCGTTTATTTCCCAAGAAGCACATGTACTGACAAAATGTGTAACTTGAATGTACTGTAAGTCACTTTGGATAAAAGCGTCTGCCAAATGCATAAATGTAAATGGGCTTAAATTTTCACATAAGCTAGTGAGGGCCATTGAATTAATATTTATAGTGGTGCCTAATCTATTTGGACACATGAGTCACATCAAATATATGAACATGATTGCACTTCGCTGGTTGCAGTTGATTAAAATGAATTACTTTTATAAAATAAAATGAATGACTAAGAAACTTGTCTCAAGATTACAGCTTGCCGTCTAATGCAGTAACATTCATACATCTTTAAGTGTGTTAAGCCTCTATGTACTTGTATCTGGATTCTAGTTACGAACTTTGGGTAATAAACTGCTACTCTGAATTATCCCAAAATGTGTGTCCTCACACCAGTGTGATGTGACAGGTTAAAGGTTTTTTTTGGTAGATGGGGAAACACTGAGAGCAGTGTGCGCTCTCTTCAGCGGAGCACTTATTCTCACTGACATGAATCTCGGACACCTCTGTCTCTTCACAGTTCTCCACGCTTCACTTAGCACAGAGCCATTTATTCGTATCAGAGAGAAAATGGAGCATCAAGATGTTATCACACAGTGAGCTACAGCAAATGCATGTGTTTTAAATAGGAAAACATGTTTGCTTTCATGTTACATTTGTGTCACTGATGTGGAGTGCTCTTTAGTTAGATCATAGCATGCAATGACTGCTTGCACATTAACCCTTCTGTGTGAAAAACACACTCTGCTGACAGGACCAGCTAAGACTAGCTTGTTTTTCATGCTGCTTTATTATGATTGGTTGTCTAGATAGTGAACAATGTATTTTGCAAAGCAAACCCAAAAACTACCGATTTTAAGAAAAAGAGATCATCGTATTGTTTTTTAAATTTTAATAAACCTTAATTTTTTGCTTACTTTCATCATTTTAACGAATGTTTTTTATTATTTATTATTTTTCCTTCTAATCTTATGTGCTTGTTTTCTGTGCAAGCCTCGTGCTACCTAGCAACCTGGTATCATAAGCATGCCATGACACTATCTGCGGCACGTTATGTGTAAGTCAAAGGGACACGTGATGTTTGCGTTGAATGTTCGTTCAAAGTCACGCCATCGGCCCTCTCTCTCTCTGCCCTTTTCATCATTTACTCTATGTATGTATGTTTCTCGCACCATATGCCTGAAGCCAGCATGCCAGTTTTGCCATCTTGCACACTGTGACTAAAGACATGCGTAGGGAGACGCACCTCCAGCTTTATTTACTTTATTTTGATGGTTTACAGCATTGAAAGCTTCAGACTGGCTGCACTGTGCGATAGCGGAGTGTTAAGCTATATGCAAATTGATGGCAATATTTGCTAGCTAGCCTCATAATGGGATACTTGATGGTTTAAATAAATAGCAGTCATATAGATACAAACATACACAGTCAAACCTGACAGGCCTGGTGTGTTTTCTTAAGTTATTTATCGCCAGAGTGCTTTCAGAAAGAAAGGAAATAAATAAATAAAACTAACGGCGCTCATCAGAAGCTACAATCTGCAGCTCGCAAGGTGCAGCAGAGATTTGAGGCTTTACAAGGTAGCAATGTATAAACCTTTGAATGTTCAGTGCCAGTAGTTTTAAAGGGCTTATTTGAAGTTGCTTTAACTGCTCAGGGAGGTAAATTTTTAGGTGGCTCTGATGGAGCCTGAGTGGCATTTTCAGTAGCAAAACAACCATATTTCACCATTTCGGAAACGTTTCAGACCAAATATCAATTAGTATTCAACTACTGTTTTTATTTAATCACTACTGTCTTTGAAGTGTTTGCTCGAATACTTCATAGTAAAACATAGGAAAACATTTTTTCCGTTCTCTTTTAAGGTGCCTCGTTTCCGCTCTATTAACATCAAACTAAATTACAAACACAATGGTTGTTTTCAAACTGGTTTCCAAAACACTTTCTGTGTCTTTAATTAAGACAAACAGTCTTATACAAATTTATGCCATTGTTAATTAAGACAAACAGTCTTGTACAGAATCAGGCAATATTTAATGAAGACAAACAGTCTTGTACAAATTATGCCATTGTTAATTAAGATAAACAATTAGTCTTGTACAAATTCATGCCATTGAGCCAATATTGTGAGGTTGGGCTAGTCAAGATTATCAAACAAACAGGTACTTGGTTGTGTGTACTTAGTTCTGTAATGCTACTAGAATTTATTCAGTTATAGAACATGAAAATCAGTTTAGTATGAAAGTGAGAGCTGCATATCCCATCAGTCAAGATGTTTGGACAGAAACCTCCTGACCTTCTTCTAGGTCTTTCTCAGTCTCTCTAGAGGAGCAAGTTGTGTGTGCACTCACCCTCAGATATATTTACAAGGCTTCTAACAGCCTTGAAGGGCTCTTCACTGTTTCATGGTGGCTTGTCACATGGGAATGCACTTAATTCAGAGTGTCCTGGCTGTTCCGATCCAGCTACTGGGATGTGGAGTCCCAGCACACACAAAAGAAGTATTTGACACCTTATTTGAACATCTATCTTAAACATGTTGGTGCACAGGGGCTGTTAAAGCTGAAGTGTGTAATTTCTGTGCCACAAGTGTCACCAAACAGAATTGCAAAAATAATGAACGTTGTCAAACAGATTTCACCCAACATTTCTTCTGTCTGCTGTTGGCTAAAAAAACAGATAGTCTCATTTAAACTCATGCCATCGGCTGGTATGCAGGTGTACAGTTGTCTCTGTATATTAAGCTGAATAAGATAACATATTTTCAAACAGAAAAAATGACACATTTTCTGTACTGTGCTGTTATATAACACATGATCTGCAATTTGAATATATGGTAACAATCTGATCAATGTGAAATGTTGGAAAAGTAGTAGAAAAATATATTTAATGTAAAAATTACATCATTTTATTTTTTTATCCTTCTATTTTCTCTATCATTCTTTTTAGATGTATTTTTCAATTGTTTTTTTATATTGTTTGTCACATACTAACATTTATGACACCAGAAACACTTTCCTCCTTTAAAAGCTCTTTGTCACAAACACCCCAGCCCCCATCTCTCTCACTGTGAGGGGTAGAGAGGAGTGTGTAGCCCCTGGCCTGCTGCTGAATCAAAAGCAAGCAGTGACCTGCTGGAAACAGGGCTTGCTGATTTGATTTGCGTGGCAGGACGGCTTTGAACCCCAGTTGCTGGGTGTGCAGATAAAAGCTACATTACCGTCCCGCTCATTTTCAAAGATCAACATCCTGCAGCCATGGAAAATGGCATGCAATCAGCCTTCGCTAAAGCACCAACATGCCACAGTTCTGTGCACATTGCCAGTCATGTCTTCCAAAAGAACCCCATTCACTGGCAGCCATACCTCCTACCAGTACTCTGCTTACTGTCATGTTTTACCAGTACCCTTCTTATCACCAGTGTAGGGCTGATGATGGACTATATTTTCTCCAAGAACCTGGACAACCAGAAGCATTTACACCCTGTTGTGCATTGTTTGGATTTCCCAACAATATGCACATTATTGAAACTTCTGATTTAATATGTTTGGAGCTGTAGTTTTGTAGTAATCTGTTTTTAAGGAAAATGTTCCTTAAAGTTTCATTTCACAATATTTTGAATATCACAGCTGTGCTTGTTGACGACAAACAATTCCTTGCCCAGGGTACATATAATAGAAGCTAAATTTGTTTGTATTTTGAAGAGTTACACTCTAAATTTCAGTGTGTTTTTGGACTCACACAGTATCTCTCTGATACACCAGTAGTTCGTAATCTTTCAGAAAGACAGTTTAATTGGTTTTTTTGGCATACCTGTAGGTAGAACCATTTCAGCATAACAGTTTTAATTAGTCTTTTCTATAACTGCATAAATAGCACTGTATTTTGTACATGTTACTTTTTATAGCCTAAAATTATTCAAATATTCATGCTGGAGTTGTTTATAGGTTTACATCCAGAGTATCTTCATTGTGGTGATGATAGGTTTAAAAAGTAACTCCATACTTCCAGTTTAGCCGCTGTTTAGTAGCTGTGCTGTCTAATTTGCCAGGAGGAGACTGCAGTACTGTGTAACTGTGGGCTTAATCATTTATTTCTGTTGTTTAGATTAGTAACTTTTGCTAGGAAGAAGTGATTTGTGTCGCTCATTTTATAAATTGCATCTGTAGTGCAGGACTGCGATAGCTTTCATTTGAGCCATTCATATGTTAAATGGCTTTGTACTGTTTTTGTATTTTAAATGCTATTGCAACTTCCTGATTACTTTGTTTTTGATTGTATCATCTCAGTGAGAGCTCTTTGCTGACCTGTTTTTGTTTGTTTTTTATTTGACGTGTGATGTCAGCTAAAAAAATCATCCTTGTTTTGTTTTAAAACTAAACAATGACTTTATTGTTTCGAAATAAATGCAAACATTAGGAACTCATTATAAACTTCACCAGCCTGGTTCATAAATTAGGAGACACAACATTCAGTCATAAGTTCCAACTGATCTGCTAAAAATCTGGTAAGAGGATACAGCCCATATAGATTAGGAGTGTGTTCAATCGACCTCTGACCTCAGATGGTTGGCACACGCTTCTGCTTGGTCTTAAAGCTGTTGTTTCTTTACACTTCAGCCAAGCAATATGAAGCTATTAAAATATAGCCATTATTGCTTAAAAGGTAACATATCCCCCCCAGTTACAATGGTTGCAATGTCCCTGCTCACCCCCTTTCAGGTTTGAATGCTGCCGCAGGTTTTTCTGGATAAAGAAAAAGAAGATACACAGTCAATGAAGAAGCTTCTACCCAGCTAACAGAGAACATTCTCAGAACATTGGCGAATGTTCTCTAAAAGTTTTCTCAAAGTTATCAAAAAAGTTCTCGCAGTAACATTAGTAGAACATTTTTTACGTTATATGTCTTGTGTATCAAAAACGTTATTCTTAAGTTGTTGGCGGAAAATTAAAAAATGTCACAGAATTAAAAAAGTTTGGATAATGTTTTTATTTCCATGTTAATACAACTTTTAAAAACTGGATGTTTGGTACGTTCCTGGATTTTTCAAAGTAACACTTTCTACGTTTTTGTTACTTCATGGAAATTTGGGGGAAATGTTATTACAACCTAGAGTTGTTAGCTGGGTTGGGGATTTTCTGACATTTGCTTAAAACGAAAGTGTAAAATCTCTGAGGCTTAAATAGCAGATGAAGGAAGAATTGCCCTTTCATCAGGACACTCCTTAACCTCCGCAGGTCTGTTGTTCCTTAAAGCATGAGAACCTTAGAAAGATGATTAAGAAATGTGTGGGCTAACTTGTCATGGACTTGTTTGCTGAAATTAAAACTGCACCAAGTTTGTGTAGAGCAGAGAGTAAACAGCCTGCGGGGACGTATGTGCGTGAGTCATCGAAAAACTTTCTTTAATAAGACAGCTCATCTCGGCGGCCCCCTGCAGATATAGAGTTGTCAGATACCTTATTGAGTGCCGAAATGCTTGCCACTTATACCACACACGGCTGCGATGATATGGGAAGCCACAAGGATAGATGGGACTCATTTTTAAGGGTTTTCAGTGTAGCTGCAAGCATCGGATTGCGCCGATCCATCATTGTTGTGGTGTGCGACACTGTTTAGAAAAGCTGCTTGTCGTTTGTGGCTGTGGAATTAGCAGGGCTCTGAAACGCAGAATAAACAGGAGCGTTTGTGCTCTTGACAGTGGTGACAAGGGAAAAGGTGATTTGACATTACAACTGATGGCTGTTTTTCTGCATCTCATATTTTTAATCCTCAAAATCTGTTGTTTAAATCATGTGCCCCCCCCATTCCAACACCCTCACACCCTTTCACAGTTTTATTTTCTATTTTGTATTTATTTATTTTGTTAAGGTATATATATCTCCTAGCAACACCTCTGGTTTCTTCCTTTCATGATATTGTTGCTAAGAATCATTTTCATAAATATTTCGTCATGGTTTTCAGTAAAAATGGAAAACATAATCTAAACGCATCTTAAACAAAATACATTTGTTACGCTTGTTTTAAGCATAAACTTCACTAAATATATCCAGTTTAGTCTTACAACATTTAATGCTTAAAAGAAATTAAATTTAAGATGTATTCTCAAGATATATTCTCTGAAAATGAGGCTTATTATTGTCGTTTTTCTTCAGTGAATTTATCTGAAATGAAGAAGAATTGTTTCATAAACAGAGGCAGGTGTTTTAAGATCAATATCAACAAAATGAGATAATAACAAAAGTCTACAAATTGACATTCACAATGATGGAACAGTCACAGAAAACTACAATAGAATTATGACAGACTGCAACACAAGCTCATTTTGTGTCGTTTAGGAGTGACATACAGTATGCCTAAAGGATATCATTTGGATTTGTGTTGGACAAGAGACAATGATGCGTTAAACACTTTCATGGTTCATTCTGTTTCTCTGTTCGCTCTATAGGTGGCGAGGTGCCCTACACGACATTGGCTACAAGGATGATGATGGGGGTTTGGTGGCTCTTTGCTCTGATCGTCATCTCCTCCTACACGGCAAATCTGGCGGCTTTTCTCACCATCTCCCGCATCGAGAACTCCATTCAGTGAGTGTACATGTTCATTTCAGATGTGACTTTTTCTGTGGCGTCGGCACTGTAATCATCCTTAAGATAACAGAACAACATCGCAACGTGCAGCTGTCCGTCTTCATCTCGGTTAAAAGGTTGTTTGGGTGGTAGATTATTCTGTTGCTCAAACACTTCAAATGGAGCTATGATTTTCAGGCTGTATTGATTAAGAAGGGGAATTAATCGAGTAGCATTCATCAAAACAAAATCAAGAACCAATCTGTTGATTGAATTGGTTACGGTTGCGTTCCACACGCGCGAGTAAACGCGCTCCACCCCGCCGACAGCCTGTGTAAATAAATGCGCATGAGACCCCAGCGCAGGTTCCAATGCGCTCAGGCGGCTGCTTTACAAATCAGTTAAAGCTGTGAATGTGTGTGTAGAACTTCTCTCGGGGGCATGAAAACTCCTGTTTTAATTTCCTGTGGCGCAAATTAGATCTATCATTCCAGTGAGAATGACGTCAGACGTCTATGCACTGATGATTCATTTAACCTGCCTGAATGAGTGCACAGAGACCTCAGCACGCACATATTCAAATTAAAACCCTTCCAAACTGTTTGTTTACAGCTGATGAAGTCTCTGATTTGTCTCCGCCTACTTTGGGATCCAGCCAATCACGTGCAGCCATTACTTGTGTCAGATTCAGAGGTGTCTAGCAGTCATGTAGTTAACTGTGTTTACAATAACATACCGTAGTGTTCTCATGCCTAACGTGGTTTTGGGGCTAATCTAATTTATTAATAGCTAGCAGTGATACGATTAATTGTGCTCATAAATTTTTCAAGTGTCACAACCATGGTGACGACGTGCGCAGGACGGTTACTTGGGAAATAAGAGCGTTTACTGTTTATTCAAGATATCTGTTTGTTTATTTTTCGTTGCATTAAATTATCATTAATGAGCGTGCGCTTAGATCGCTTGATTCTAGATCTATGCACCTAATTAAGATTTCCATAAATTTAAATGTATTATCTTTTAATGTGTAGATGATGGCAGGGTCATTACAGAAATAATTACAGTCTAAACTCTGTACCCAAGGGTCTGTTGTATTTAAAAGCAGACGATGTAGAGCTTCAGTCAGGAAGAGCTGAAAGATTTATGAGGCGATCCGGGTGGTGGAAGAGGGGGAGGGGTTTAAACACATTGAGTTCACACTTGCACAGTTTTGACTTCAGATAGAACTTTAGGTTCCACAGATTCCACTGACAATTACGCTTGAATATCATGTTTTTAGCCACTGTGCGAATTGTAAGCCAGACAGATATAAGAACAACTATAGTAGTGTGTTAATGTTCGATGTCTCTTATATTGACTTAACTGATATTAACCCAGCATTAATTAAATCAAGGTAACATCAGCTTATCGACAACTCTCAATTACCCCACGTAGCTCTTAACAGGTAAACACAAAATCTATGCGTGCACTTGTTCCATCCATCAGACCGATCCTTAAGGAATTCAGGCAAAACTTTTTCCAGCACAGATGAATTCTGAGGCAGGTGCAGGTATCAAGAACCTGAAAATTGATTCGTTTTTTAGGTTTGTTTTAAACCGTTAGAGATAAAGCTGTAGATGTTTAAAAATGAATTTTCTAGCGTTTAAAAAAAATACTGCAGATGTGTTTGGTTTACACTGATTGCCATTGTGTCGAATGATTTGCAACAGTGCCACTGATTTGCCAGGCTGTAATACAGCTTTGCAAACAAAAAACGCATTACTTATGCTCACTTGTGTCTCGATGCATAAACAGCATCATCAAAAAAACAACATGAAATCTGGATACCGGTTTGCTTATTTTTAAACAAAGAAAGAAATGAATTACCGTGCAATTTGTCCTTGCAATTGAAAATGTGTTTGAATATTCATGCATATTGATGAATTATAAGACGATGTGTGGATTTAGAAAATAAAAATGGTTCAGAAAACAGATTGTACAATTCGGTCCTTACGTATCACTTTGAACATGGCTGCAAGACGCATCCATCTGGTGAAGGGGACGGTGGACCAGGCTACGGGCTTCTTGATATTATTTTTTCCTGCCCAACCAGCCTGTCTGCCATGTCATTTCGCCTGCAGTCTGGCTACTTGCAATCAGTCCATGCCGCAGATGAGGGTCTTCCTGAGCAAGCACAGAGATCAGCGAAACAGCCGTAGCTTTTGAACGCAACCAGATGGTCACCTTTAAACGATGTGAAAAGCGCATACGAAGATAGATTGCTGTTCTTGAGGCTAAATGAATTTTCCTGGAATGAGAAAACATCACTGCCTTTTGAATTTCGCACTAGAATAAAAACTACAGAGATGGATTAACCTACAGTCATTGCGGTGATGTGGTGGCGTATTTAAATTTCTCATCAAATCAAGCAGATCTGGAGTAGACGGTCAGCGCAGATCTGCTTCAGTTAACATCAACTTTGACTCTTGCTAAGTGCTTTTAGACCAGGTGCATAATCACAGATTACAGAAATGAAAAATATACATTAGGGTTAAATATATAATGTTACATGCTGGCCCTGCTTGCTCAGCAGCTCCCCCGGTGGTTGTGTTTGGAACTGCAGGCTACTTGAAAACCATTTTTATGGCAGTCCTCCACGCAAATGACACCCGTCACATCACCGCAATACATAGGGAGGGACGGAGATTAAGTGCTGTGATTAATTGGGAGCGATAAAAGATTAACACTTGTGGCCAAGTTCAATAAACCTTCAAAGGGTGTTAGCGAAGTTAAGTACTAGCAGAAGCTGAGATGAATACGACAGCTGTCTGATGTAATAATATTTGATAAATGTGAGTTCAGCCAAACTGTTGGAATCTCAATGACACCAACCCACACACTTACTGTCTGTGACTTGCTGCCTAACAATGTGTTAGAAATTCACACAGTTACTCGAATGTGCTCTTACAGGCACATGGTTGATGGTGAAGGGTATCACGAGGTTGAGTCTTAATACGGGGTAAACACTCATTTTCCATTATCAGTTTACTAAATGAAGTGAGACTTCATGTTTAAATGCTTTAATGAGTACTGCAGTATTTTAATGGGGAGGGAGGGAAGGCAGGGGGACGGGCTCGTCTTTATTGTGTTTTCCAGTTATTTGCGTAATGTAAATATTACTGCAGGGAATTAGTGTCCCTTGGTTGGCTAACTTTTAATTAGATGTATGATATTAACACAAATTGCTGAATAAACAGTATTTGACATAACACGAGTGGTGGAGTGTCTGTGTGATGGAGCTTTGAAATGGATTTCTACACACTTACACTGGCACAATTAAGCCGAAACAAGCGTGCCTGTTCATGCATCCACAGTGTATATTTTGCAAAGTAGTGTCTTAATAGCTGATATATTATACCCCTAGGCTTCAAACCTTAGAATCCTATTTCTCAGTGGCTGCATTCACACAGTGATCAGGATTGACACCTGTTTTTGATTTGACACCAGGTGTGACTCTGCAATTGTAGCATGTTGCATGTTACATACAACAGCGGACTGAATGTCATCTTGAACATAAACTCTGGTTTACATTTACATTTAGTCATTTTGGTTGATAATTCTGGATATTTCTGGATTGTAATTCTGATTATAATTCTGGATAATTATAAGTCATCTGGTTTATAATTAAACTGTGTGAGAACACACCAGTAGTTAGCACGTTTTTTTCATTGTCCTCCAGGTCTTTGCAGGACCTGGCTAAGCAGACAGACCTGCCGTACGGCACTGTTCTGGACTCCGCCGTGTACGACCAAGTCCGCAGTAAAGGCATGAACCCTTTCGAGAGAGACCCGATGTACTCGCAAATGTGGAGAATGATCAACAGGACCGGAGGGGCTGAAGGCAACGTGGAGGAGTCACAGGAAGGCATCAGGAAGGTAGGACGCAGCGCTCGTCCCTCAGGGCACTATGACAACTGAACCCTGAATGTGCCACAGTTTATCCAATTACGGTGCTTAACTAAGAAGCAACAGTTTGCGAAGATAGCGCGAATGTTCGCCGAATAGAGAGAGCAAAAATACGCTAATGTGGCTTAATGATGCTTGAGTTATAAGTGAGTTAACATCTACTAAATTCCCATACTAATTAGGTGCGGGTTAATGTCTTATTTGTTCATCCAAAATGTTGTATTATTCCTCTTCTCGAAAGTTGTTTTTCATTTTGGAATTTCGAATGAGCTTCAATGCTGCAATTAAAGGCTGGTAAGTATGTAGCAAGTATGAAGGCAACACTCAGATCTTGTGAGAATACTAAAGAGCAAAAGGCTGACTTGAGTGTTTTGTTAATGTGATATCATCTCGCAGGTGTGCTGATAAATATTATATGACGAGGTGTCACCTCAGTCTTGCCAGAGGCATTAACCTATTTCTGTCTCTTCTTCTGTTGTCTCCCCTCTATTTCTCCCGCTTTCCTCTCTCAGTGAGATGTAGGGTTTGCAGCGCCCCCTGCTGGTTCCTCCCTGGCATGACATTTACATTTATATTTGAAGCAATTAGCAGAAATACAAGAAGAGCTTTATCTTAATGTGAGACTGCTGTGATCAGCATACAGCAAATATATCAATAATAAAAATGATAATTTAAATAATAAAATCTGTTACAATAATCCATACAGATACAAACAAGTACGGTCTAATACTAACAAACCTTATAGTATTTGTTTAATGTAATATTGACAAACTGGGTCCCAAACAGAGAAGCTTTTTGACACATTCTTATGATGCGTGTAAAACAGGATACTGACAATAATAAACCTTAAACTGGCAGTTATAACAGAATAGTTAATCCATTGTTCTGTGAGAGCATGACATCCTGCAGGATGTGAGATCATCCATTATCAAGCAGTGGCTGGTGCACTGGACAAACATCTGCTTTAATTTCCCCAGCATATATTTATAACCCTGGATTGAAATTGCACCTCAGTGCTAGCTGTGTGCTAATGCCGAGAGCTCGTGTTTGTGAGCTCGTATCTCAAAAACAGGAGCAGCCTAGAAATTTATTTCAGTGCTAAAGAAGATGTGCTTTCATAATTCATAAGCAGAACATACAAGATTGCTATTTTTATGGCACATTTTAACATGCATTGCAAAACATTACTGCTGTAGCCATAGATTAACATGTTTTTGGAATGTTCATTGGTTTTATTCCACACCACTCCTAAATATTCCCGTAGACATTGCATCTTTTTGATAGGCTTGAGCTACAGCACGCTTCAGAGACGGCCTGTGTTTTTTCTGAGCGCTGTTAGTGAATCATCAGCTGTAGACGTATGAAGGAGGCTTGTGTAAAGTAGTGCACTTAGAGAAGGACATGAGAAGGTCTGCATCCTAGGGGGACATTTTTCAGGTCATGTGCTCAGATAGTTCCATTATGTCTAGCTTAGGGCCCACCAGTGAAGAATTTGGTACGTACTGTAAACCATTAGTTGACATCAAAACATGATGGACAAGGAAATAGAGGGATGGGGTTGGGAGAGAGAGAGAGAGAGAGAGAGAGAGAGAGAGAGAGGTGCCTTTGACTGCAAACAAGAGAGTCGATATAAGCCAGCACTAAAAGGATTTCAATCATTTTCCACCATACACAGACTTCATTATCCAAGGCTTATGTGGCCAGCGTGTCCCTCACCCGAGAGATAGAGACAGGAAAAGGGCCAGGGGCTGCTGAGAAAGTGATAGCTGGAAGACAAAGAGGGGCGTAGAGGATAATGGAGGGAGACGGAAAGATAGACATTTTAAAGAAACAGTTCACCCAACAAAATGAACACTGTTGTTATTTACTTGCCTTCATCTCAGCTAGCAGGGAATGTTCTCGGAATGTTGACTAATGTTCTTTAAAAGTACTCTGAGAGTTATCAAAACATTTTTGCAGAACAGCAGAACATTTATGTCATAAATATAGTAGTCACATTAGTCTATTAGTGTACTATATCCCCAGTTTTTTGAAGCCACGCAATACCTTTGTGTAAGACAGACTGAAATGAAAGCTGTGGTAACCGGATCAACTGAGATCAGTCAGATTTGTGAATGAATCATTCAGATCAACGAATCTGAAAAGATCCTTCGAAAAAAAATCCCTATTCTCATGAAATCTTGCTCCAAAGAGAGTCACTTAAAGGGACTTGGAATATAACACAAGTTGTGTGGGCTACTTTCTTCGTACTTTATGGTACTTTCGCGTGTTTTCTGAAGTTTGAAAGTTATTCATTCTGTTTTAATAGCACAGACAAAGCAACCAGCACAGTCATCAAAATGCTTGTGTTTCACAAAAGAAAGTCAAACTAGTTAGAAAACAACATGAGGGCGAGTAAATAACAACAGTCTTCATTTTTGACTGAACTATTTCTTTAGGAAAACTCTTGTCATAGAGATTTAATGATGTTTTCCTCATTTCTTCTGCATTCCCAGATTCACACAAATACGCTACACAAAGAGCAAGCTCCTCTCATTACACAAACACTTATTTATCATTTCATTCTCAGCTTGCTCATTACTGTGTTGTCACACCGAACAGCACAAAATAGCGCAGTGCATGTGGGAAGTCGGACGGTGATTGTTTAGAAAGTGAAGAGATCTGAGTCATCACCAGCTGAGTCTGAGTCAAAGCATCAGGAGTCTGGCTCTATGAGAAAGATTAGAACTCTTAAACACCTGCTCGTGTGCTTGAGAAATTACTGTGAATATCAGAAATATATGCTGAGTGTGTGTGTGTGTGCGCGTGTGTGTGTGTGTTGGTGAATGTGTTTAGTATCAAATCACTTGTCATCACTAGTATGCACCTGTTAATCACTTATCAGAAGAAATTACTGTTGTTTGTTTTGGTGGTATTTAAAACTTTTGTTAATAGCAATGTTAATTCGTGATGTTGGTGTTAGTTCATCTTTGTGTTTTTCAAGTTCTTGATTAGCTGCATTTAGTTTCTGAATTAGATTCAAGTGACAGAATTATGAATTGCTATTTTTATGGCACATTTTAAGATGCATTGCAAAACATTACTGCAGTTAAAGAATGTTCTTTATTTTTTTAAAGCGATAGCGATTAAAGCGTTAGAGGTCACTGAGTTTGTAGGATGTTTGTTGCAAGTAGGGCGTTCCTACCAGCGTCTTTGACGCGTCGCCAGCAGTCGCTCGTGTCGGCGTGTTAATCGCCAACTCTCGTTGAAAACTAATGACTTCAGGTCGATTTGTCGCTGCAAATCACCAACAGTGTAAACTTCCCTAAAGAGTCTAATTACAAGCATAATTTATGGAGCGGTGCTTGTGGAGGAACCACAAATGGAAGCCCATATGAAGGCTGAAAGTGACAGACAGTAGTGATACCAAAATTATAACCAAAGGATTCTTTTCAGCCAGTGTTTAATAAATCACATTGTTTTGCTAAATAGTAAACAAACCTTAGTAAAACTTATAGGTTATGAATTGGCTGAATCAGCTGGACTGAGAACTAAATAAAAGGTTGGGTTTCCTGTAGCTCAGTGGTTAGAGCATGGCGTTAACAATGCCAAGATCATGGGTTCGATCCCAGGGATTGCACATACTCAGAAACAATGTATAGTATAATGCAATGTAAGTCGCTTTGGATAAAAGCGTCTGCCAAATGCCTAAATGTAAATGTAAATGATGGACACTAGTGGCCTTGGCAACTAGAAATAAATCAAAAGTCTGTCACAAGTCATTTTTTGCATTGTTTATCATCGATTCTTTAGACTTTAGACATTCTCACACTTCTGGGAGTATTTTTTTTACTTTTCACTTTTGTCATTCGAAATTTCTAATTAAGAAATAGTAGCTAATGAAGAAAACATGGCACATTTTTGTTAAAATCACTAGGCTGTAAAACTGTTTATTTTTCAATATTTGCGTATGAAATTGTTTATTAAAACAAGACTTGTGTTGTGATGTCCGAACTGTGAATGTTATTGTCATACAAACAGCAAGTGTTGCCTGAACAGAGAGAGAGGAAAACAGGTGGAAATGTATTAGAGAAGATAATTGAGACTGGACATCACAGGTTAGATACAGACAGAGGAGAAGGACAGTGAGAATGGCAGTAGTGCTTTAACAGGAATTAGGTAGGACTTATCTTCTCCCTCCTGATTGATTTAGCTGAGCATTGTTGCTAGGCATCTGACAGGATGCTATAGCTTCAAGTGAAGGGGCGGATTGGAGATGCTCAGAGAAGGACCACAGAAAAAAAATGTGTTGTTCAGAGAGGATTGCAGAACAAGGAAAGGTGGAGCTACTATAAAGCTGTATTTAAAGAAACACAATTTTACCCATAATACAAATCCTGTCATTGCATACTTATTTGATTCACTGACAAGATAGACAGGCGGCCGGATTCTTAAGAAATGTCTAAAAATGTAGCATATGTGTGATATCTGAAGTATCTGAACTATATATAACTCATATGTATTCAATTGTATATGTATCAATTTGTTAAGAAGATCAATTTGTTGAGCAATAAATTGACTTAATCCAATAGGAACTTCTACAGTAGGTTTAAGCCACATTATCTGCCTTAATACCAGGACAGGAATTGAGATAAGGCTGTTAAAGCGGATCTTTAGAGAAGATCTTTCACAAAACTCTTTTTACTCCAAACTCCATAATTCAGTCTCTGTTCTCTCCCTGTGCGTCTGTCATTCTCCAAGAAAAACATGATTCGGGGTTCTTCAGCATCGCCAACATCCAAACTTGCTAAATGGAGCGTCTGTTAGCAGTAACAAAACAGACTCTAACCCAGATCGGCTGAGGAACCTCATGGGCATATAGCAGTGATGTCATGCAGTCAAATTCTGTCATGTGTCCTTTGCTTTGGCGTCTCCTTACAGACTCCATATGGAATCCTGATGTGTTGACAGCAGCGTTTCAAACATTCTAAAGTTGCCTGTTGTATTCAGAATGTTAGGAAACATAACTGTGATTTTCACTATGATCCAACAAAACCAACAACTATTGGAACTGAGTTTTGTGGACATTTTATAGGGTATTTTAAATTAGGCAAAAATATGAATTGTGATGTTTTTTTGGGAAGTGGACCTCTGGTCACAGTCAGAACAAGTGTAATTATAAACACAGCTGTTCCAGCTGGGGAGGGGAGTGTGTCTGGGAGAATGGCTGAACCAGTTGTTATATTAATTATTGTGAATTTTACAATTTAGTTTTGTTTTGTATTGTTGTATTGTTGATGAAGAATAGCACCAAACTATGCCAGACAATCATGCTCATTTAGCCATAATTTATTTTATTAGGTTGACAAAACTACATTTCCCACAATTCTGTGTTGCTGGCAACACAAGAATGAAAAGACTGCATAGGTGATTACCCACCTAATCTCTTGCTCTTCATTTTGTTGTACTAGAACTAAAAACCAAGAGAGAAATTGCCCAACGTTTCCATTGTTTCCATTGTGCCAAAGTCACTTGAGCACTCATCGCATTCTAATTACAAACCAGTAAGTAGCAACTTCCCAGGAGGGTTTGTAGGCAGCATTAGATCCGAGCTCTCCTCAGCAGTGCAGAAAAATATGTCTATATTAAATTGTTGCAGAGACTGAAATTCTCTTTTAAACTACAGAAAATAAGTGACTTAGACGAGCAAGTTCTAGACCTCACATGTCGTTTTTGAGACCAATGTTTCTTCATGCAGATCAACATTCTCAATCAAGCCCCTAACGAGCCTCTCTGGTGACTCTTAATGACAAATATTACAAATGTGGAATATTACTAGGGAAATGGAAAGCCAGTTAGAAGCCCACACACATCAGATAGAGAGAGAAATATAGGCAGTCTCTGCTAATGCAGAGGGCATACATTTGCAGGAAGAAGCATCAGTGTGAGACAGCAGAAGACAAACAGCATCTAAAGGATGAGTTTAATCTGGAGCTCAACAACCCTCTGGTCTGCCAGCAGGATGACCCAAATTAGATCATTAAATTTCACTTCTGTATTCCAGCAGAGACCGGAATACACTGGAGAATGAAACTCACACCCACATTTCTTTCCATTTGTTTTTTGGAAACAGAGTTAAATTATTAAAACATCAAAGAATGAAAGGAGGTGGCAGCAGTATATGAGAGTCAGTGACTGCATGTGTTGTACAGTGTGTGTCTGTTCAGAGCTGGTAGTTAGTGTGTATTTTCTTGTGGTGATCTCCAGCGATGCCCCGCTCATTCTTATTCTGTTTGTCCTCGCACCCCTCCGCCACATCTTTATCTTTGTCCGCGGGAGACAAGATGGCCTACCGCCAAGTCTTAATGGACTTTTGGAAAGCAAAGAAAATAATACATCACAGGTCACTAAGAAGACGTTTGGACGCATATCTCAGAAATGGCCTTGGCTATTTTGATCTAACGTGAGAGAGAAACACTACCTGGACATTACCCAGAATCCCATGCACATGAATAAACACACACCATTTACCTTTACCAATGAAACACAGCTATGCTTGTGTGTGAATGTTTTGTTGGCTGTTGTTATTGTTTATATAGCTGTTCGTTTTTAAAAGAGTTTATAAACAAATTGAAAGTTTAAAAACTAATTCATGAAGAATAATTTATAGTCTATGGAGGCGGCATTTTAACATATGACAGGCGCCCTCCCAAAGTAAAGACTGTTCCAAAAAGAAGGCATCTTAATTATACTGCTTTCAGCCTTCTTTTTGCCAAATTTTAGGGGAGCATTAAAGGTAGCCTTCATAGACGCAATCCCAGAATGCATTGCAAAGTAACTGTCATTGCAAACACATTTTATGCAATACTGAAAATAATAAAAAAAGGGATAACAAAAAGGGTTCAATATTTGTGTCTGCTGTGCATTTGTATTCTTATTTGCTTATAGCTTATTATTTGTATTCACATTATCGTGCAGTTAGCATAGTAGCACCCTTATGTCAAAATCAATTGCGAATTGAGTCTCCTGTGCAGGGCGCTTAATGTGTGGAAGTGAGCATTGCAAATCGGTTGCTTATGAGATTCCATTAACATTAGGATGCAGCTTATGCAGGCAGCAGGCAAACGAGGTAGCTCACTAGCTTTTGTCACAGAGCTACTGTTGTCTTCCTGTGTCATTTTAAGAGCCAGTCAGATCTTATTTTCCCCAGTCCAATATCTGTGACTGGCCCACGACGCGCTCATGCGCGTTATAAATTCAGAGTTGTTTAATTCAGTTTTTATGAGATCACATAAGGTCAGATGCCTCAAACAGAACAGTCCCTATGCGAATCTCAGAGTGCGTCACCGTGGCGACCTCTAGTTTTTTCTGAAGTTGCACTGTCATTCAGAACTCGCTGGAACTCTGTAACTTTGTCATCTTGGCGTGAATAAAAAGCATAAAATGTCAACATTACAGACGCTGGTGATACACAGGACAGTGGCTTCATGATGTGTACTGTATGTTTCCCAGCATGCAACTGCATGGAGGATCGCAGAGGGCGCGCTGTGCGTGACAGCTGCATGAATGATGTGGAGTGCTCTGATTATACAGCAGGGTGTGTGGTATGTGCAGCAGCTGGGAAAGTCAGGATGTATGTGTCCTGGGGCACTTGACAGCTTTCTCTCTTAGTCTCTGCCAGGATTTGAGGAAAGCTACATTTTGCTGTTCCATGGAAGAGATGCTGTCATCACAGATGGACATGGCAAAAGTGAGGAGGAGGACGAATGGCTGGACCTTTTTGTGATGTGTTCCATGATGGTGCTTTCATGCTGCAGTTGATGCAACATCGCAAACTTTGCGACTTCTTTGCCACTTGGATGTAGAGGACGTAGAAAAAACTCTGCTCTGTCATACAACGTTTTTTACGTTTGCTGTAACAACGTCTATATTAACATCCGTTGACCAATGTGAAAATCCCATATCTCTCTCTCTTATTTTTGTGTTACCACACGCTATTTTCACACCCACAAAATGGATCTTACATATTTCCTGTCTGTCAGATGTGTCGTCAGGGATTTGTTGTGCACGTGTGACTCCTTCTCCCTCATCTAAATTTATCTATTAAATGTGGTGGTTTGTGGATAAACATAACGTAAAAACTCACAAAGACCTGCTAATGATCAGCTTTCTGTTTCCATTCCCAGCTGTTGCCAGTTGATTAACACATTTAACTTTTTAAGTAGCTACTGTATAAACATCTCCAGCCTGAAGAGATGCCTTATTAAATAAATATTTTTGGCACTTGGAATGAACACTGTTTTGAAAAGTATAAGCTCGATATCTCAAAGCTGTGGAAAGCGCTGTGCTCAAAAACCAAATGCAAGCTAATATAATCGGTGAAATATTTTCTATGAGGAGAAGTCTTGAGAGGTTGGACTTGCTTTGCAGTCAGTCTTTACATTCTCTGAAGCTAAACTTGCAGGCTCATGACTATTTCAGTTGTTTTATCTCTGGCGCTTTGTGCAGCTCAAAGGATGTGCTCCGACCTTCTTTCTGTTCTTTTGAAGGCTACGTCTAACTCTGGTGTTTGAGTAAATGATCAAAAGAACACTGCGGCTTACACATAGCCTCGAATTCAATGTTAAATTAACCATTGCAATATGTTTCAATCTTGTGTGTGCAAACAGCACTTTCAGAGGTGAAAGCCAGCTGCAGAAGCCTGTCAGAAAACAGATTGTAGCATGTTAAATAGAAGGATTGTCATGTGACGGCAATGCGTTTGGCACAGGACATTGGCTGGATGCGACGTGGGTGACAAAGCATTGTTAGCTGTCAAAGAATGAGTGCTTCTACCAGCCCAGTCTAAATATAAGCCTTATACATCATTCGTTGTTCAAGGAGAGCAATTTCTATGACATTGACTGTTTTTTTTTGGGAAATAAAACAAAGCATGAGAATTACGCTTCTATGGTTCACGACTCACATTAAATGTCAGAGGCATAATTCATCTGTTTTAGCCATCAATAGCAAAAGCGTCGCATTCTCCTGCGAAGGTTCTTTGACTTCCTGCTGAGCGCGCTGCTGTTGGCTGTTTCCGCATTTAAGCGACGTGGAAAATTGCCAAGTGTGTGACTTCAAAATGTTACACTGATGTGTGTTTAGTTAGCGAAAGGAATTGTGGAACTTTTTATATCGCCACCTATTATATTTACAGAACGACAATTTCTAGCATTTGGTGTTTTCCTGTTTGTTATTGTTTTAGGAAATAATAGATGGTTTTCAAGACATGCAGGTGTTCCAACAAGCTTTAAAAAGTGTTTTTAAAAAGACATGCAGGTGTTCCAACAAGCTTTAAAAATAGTGTTTTTGTTGTTTTGCAAATAAGGATCTGTTCATTTCACAGAAACTGCCATGTGAATTGCATTTGAAGCCAGGTTTACATTTCGAATTGTTTTTGAGATCTGTTTTTAAAAAAGCGCATCGTCCCCATTACTGTATTTGTCACATCGGAACAGAATGTGAGCATTTAAGAAACATATCTGTAATGTTTCAAAACAACAGATTGAGGAAGAAGAGTAAAAACGAAGGATTTATGCCATATCCCATTAGCAACACTATTTCAGTTCTAGCTCAGTGAGCTGTCCTGGACTGTTTCTCCAACATCTGTCCCTAATTATTCCTCTCTTCCTTATAGATCCTGTCTTTGCAAAGAGGTATGTTCTTTTGCATATGGTCTGTGATAGACTATTAATTGCTTTTCCTTCGTTTCCTGCGGGATATAAAGTACTAATGACAGCTCAAAGCCAATTAGAGAGGAGAGAAAACACAGGAGAGGATGTTGTCACATATTGGTGTCTGTGTTGTCTCCATCGAGTGCACAGTTGAGCACAGGCCACCTGGGTTTGTGGTTTCGGCGTACCCTGCGTGAGACTCTGTGAAGACCGTTGCTCAGCTGTCCCTCCCTCAAACAGCTAATTAATGATATTCCTCGCTGAATAAACATCTCTAAAGTTCCCCTGCAGGAAGTACATTCTTTTGCCAAAATGCAGATGAAGTACTGTGCAGTTATGCAGATTATAATCTATTTTAGAATATAATCTATTTAAAAAATGTTATTATTCATAATTCATTGTTGTCGTTATTGACTTACCTACATGTTGTTTTAAGCATGTGTGCTGTGATTTTTACTATGGAAAAATCTTTGACCAAAAAACTATATAAGCGCTAACAAAAGTTGTCTATGCACGATATAGGTCTTTAATTTGTGTAAGAACCTGAAGTATAATGATACATTTTCCCTCTAGTGAGCTTTTAACTCAATAACCACTGTGACCAGATCGTGTCAGTGAGTTTAACTCAGGAAACACTGTGACCAGATCGTGTCAGTGAGTTTAACCAGATCGTGTCAGTGAGTTTAACTCAGGAAACACTGTTACCAGATCGTGTCAGTGAGTTTAAC
>JAZGTJ010004898.1:0-29177 GCA_036877575.1 Botia almorhae
AACACACACACAACTTCAGATGAGATCTCAGCAACGTTTCTCACTAAACTCATTTTCAAAGATACCTTCTGTTGTCAAGAGTCAGAAATTTCCATATGAGCGCAATATGAAACATTGTTGCTGATGTTGCAGTATACTCTTACTGTACAGTAAGTCAACAATCGCTCCATTTGCACCTATTTTAATTTCTCCTACAGAATTTTAAATGAAACGTAAAAGCGAACTCAGTTAAATCCCCTAAGCAATCAAAGCCCAACCTCTGAGCGAAAAAGCCTTTCCATTTTTTGTTTTTTTGGTGCACAAGGTTTTTGTCCTGTGGTGAAAGGCAGAGCAGACACAGAACAATCTCTCCATTTTCTGCTGACACTACAAAAAAATTGAAAAACATTGGAAGAGTACACAGCCTTTAAACTGGAAAAGCAGTGAACTGTACTAAAGGGCAGCTTAAACAGGCGGTGTGCAGAACCTCTTAAATCAATCACCATCCACTGGTAACACCCCCCTCCCAACGGGAACTTCACAGGAGTATTATGAAGGCTAAAACTAAAGCCATGTACATGATAAGCCCCATGTTACATATTGTCAACACAGGATGCCATCTCTCATGCTGTCCCAGGTTTAAGGAATGTAGGGGGATTTCCAGATTGGATAGGCAACCTCTGGTTTTCCTCAAGGGGGTCAGGGTACACTGAGGTGGGGGTTCTGATGGATTACCGTTTTCACCTTTGAGACCCCATTAATGCACCTCCTCTAAACATGTAGAGAAACACACATGCACACACCAGAGAGACACTCAAATGTGGGTTACAAATCATATTGTCTTAGTCTTGCGTCGGATACAGAGACACAGCCTTTTGTGTGAGGTAATTATTCTGTGAACCTTAATTACTAACAAACTGTATTGTGCTATTTCAAAATAAATTCATAAATCACAATATAGGTTGGGATATAATTAGGCCTTCATTAACATGTCTGAGAGATCAATAAAAAAACAAACAAACAAACAAACAAATACATATATAAAATAAAGTTACTGAATTTATGTTGATATGTTTAGAAAAATGTCTTTATTACCACTAATGCTATTAATTGTTAAAGTAATTCATAACATACACTATATTGCCAAAAGCATTCGCTCACCCATCCAAATGATTTAATTCAGGTGTTCCATTCACTTCCATGGCCACAGGTGTATAAAATGAAGCACCTAGGCATGCAGACTGCTTCTACAAACATTTGTGAAAGAATGGGCCGCTCTCAGGAGCTCAGTGAATTCCAGCATGGTACTGTGATAGGATGCTACCTGTGCAACAAGTCCAGTCGTAAAATTTTCTTGCTACTAAATATTTCACAGTCAATGTCAGTGGTATTATAACAAAGTGGAAGCGATTGGGAATGACAGCAACTCAGCCACGAAGTGGTAGGCCATGTAAAATGACCAAAGTTCATGTGGCCTTCAGATTAGCTCAAGAACAGCTTCATGAAATGGGTTTCCATGGCCGAGCAGCTGCATCCAAGCCATACATCACCAAGTGCAATGTAAAGCATTGAATGCAGTGGTGTAAAGCACACCGCCACTGGACTGTGGAGCAGTGGAGATGCGTTCTCTGGAGTGAAGAATCACGCTTCTCCTTCATCTGACGGACGAGTCTGGGTTTGCCGAACGATTCTTGTCTGACTGCATTGTGAAGTTTGGTGAAGGGGGGATTATGGTGTGGGGTTGTTTTTCAGGAGCTGGGCTTGGCCCCTTAGTTCCAGTGAAAAGAACTCTGAGAGCCAAGAGATTTTGGACAATTCCATGCTCCCAACTTTGTGGCAACAGTTTGGGGATGGCCCCTTCCTGTTCCAACATGACTGCACACCAGTGCACAAAGCAAGGTGCATAAAGACATGGATGAGCGAGTTTGGTGTGGAAGAACTTGACTGGCCCGACCTTGACGAGTCCCGACCTTAACCCGATAGAACACCTTTGGGATGAATTAGAGCAAAGACTGCGAGCCAGTCTTTCTCGCCCAACACCAGTGTCTGACCTCACAAATGCTGATGCAAATGCAAATAAAAACACTTCTAAACCTTGTGGAAAGCCTTCCCAGAAGAGTTAAAGCTGTTATAGCTGCAGGGTGGGCCGACGTCATATTAAACCTTATGGATTAACAATGGGATGTCACTTAATTTATATGTGTCTAAAGGCAGATGAGCAAATACTTTTGGCAATATAGTGTATGTGTTAAAATACCTGATAGAGACAACAGTATCCATTGACCGGCAATGAATTTCATAGTGTATTCCTGTAAGGATATGAATATGTATACGTATATGAAGCAAAATATGAAAGAATGAAGAAAAAATAAATAAAGAAAGAATGTTTTTACTGTAGTATTATCCAGACACATCTTAATGGGCCACTCTGCACAGTGCACAGGTCAGTGTTTATGTTTGTAAATGTGTGGTGTTAGAATAGGGTGTTTAATTTTGAGTACAATAAAAGGTAATAGCTCCCCAATGCTTCAGGGATTCAAATCTTTATAATTGAATTCTTGCGCAAATAGCTTTAGCAGGTTTTCGTAGAGGCATTCGTGGCAAGTTTGTGCCATTGTGCACGATGAATTGCTCCACAATTTCATCACATTAGCATAAGCGTGCTACACTGACAATAAATGAAACTGATTTTGTGGTGGTGTGTGCTTCTTATATTATTAAGAGAGATTATTATAAAAGAGATTATTGGGTACTCAGGACAATGCTACAGTCTAAAAAACACTGCCTGAGTGTCATGCTTTCCCAAACTGATTTATGAGCGCTTCCCAGCACCTCATAAGACCTCTCTGTGATTAACTGCAGCAATATCAGGTGAAATGTTCCCAAGCAGTTTACATAATTCACTGTATTGCTCCTAAAATGGTATTGTTGTCACTTAGTGGATTATTGGAAGGAAGACTTCACCCTCACTATTGTACATGGTGGCATGCTGGTGAACCGTATATAGTCAATAAACCAAATGGCTGCCGTGAGGAACAGATTGTGTTGTTAAAGCAAATGTTGTTTGTAACGCTCAGACGCTAGCAGAAGTCCAACATAAAAACAGCAATAATGTGCACGTTGCAGAGATTTATGTATTCTCACCTTCTTGCTTCATACATACAAAATATTGCTAAGTAGCAAATAGAAGTATAGCAACACTTTTCTTTACAGGCATGCACTATGTACACACAAAGCCTAAGTGAAAACCATGCAAAGCCGTTGTGCTTTGGGTTTATGGCAGGGAATGAAATCATCCAGAGTCTTTAACTGATAAATTAAACTTTTAGACAGAAATGAGATCTGAATTTGTATACTTGTATAAACTTGTATGTGCCGCATGCAGTAGAGAGAATTTGATTTTTAAAAGTAAAAGCAATATCTTATTATATTACATTATGACTACAACTGATGGGGCCACCTTTTCTACAAGAGAATGGTACGACTTTAAATAAATAGATAAAGTAACAAGTCATTTAGCATTATAGTGTAAATTTAAAAAGTGACTATTTTTTAGTACTTACATTAAGTAACTCTGGACATAACCTGTAATACCCTGTTCTATCAATTATTTTGTGAAAATATTTTTATCATATTTATGAGTTCTGTCTTAAAATTGAACTTGTTTAAGACAGAAGGACTGAAGGTTGGCTGATGTGTGGCACTATAGGATAGAGAACCACATCAAACATAGCAAGCCAGTTTTCAGCATTTTTATTGTATTTTTCAGAAAAGAAAAACTGGCCTTCACAGGCATATCTAAACCTGTACACACACACATACTGTATGTACACAATCTCACCCAACCACACCTAAAAAAACACTCTACTGAAGCGCTCAGTTCAGGCAGCTGGCTGGTATTAAACCTGGTCCCATGGTTCCCCAGCAGCTTTGAAAGACTCATAATGAAAGCAGTTCTACTGACCACAGCCCAGTGGGACAGGATGGCCATCAGCCAAGCCAAGCACTCTTTTGCCAGCCACACCCCAACCGTGGCATCTGCTCTGCCTCTCTGCTCAGCACCAGTTTTGACAGCGAGTAATGTCCATTTTCACACATATAGTGTGTGTATTTGCTCATTTTGCCACGTGTTCAAACCTCACTGGCATCATTAGTGACCTAACTAAACCAATTGCTTATGTCAGGTTGTTTTGAGGTGCAGAAAGGACCTGCTTGAGTTACTGGTGTGAGCCCACGTGAGAAAAAAAAAAGATTTTTGTTTGTATAGGGAATAGCCTAAATTGGAGAATTCCTTTATAATGTCGCAGACTTATGTCAAAATTCAAAGTATGCTATAGATCAGGGATGTCAAAACTCAGTCCTGGAGGGCCACTGTTTAGAACAGTTTAGCTCCAACTTGCCTCAATACACTTGCCTAAAAGTTTCTAGTCTGCCTAGTAAGACCTTGATTAGCTGGTTCAGGTGTGTTCACCCTGGCGCTTAACTGGGGTTGGAGCTAAACTCTGCAGGACACTGGCCCGCCAGGAGCAGGATTGGACACCCCTGCCAATCTAAGTGAATTGACAGGGCATGTTTTATGTTTTATGTGCTAGGCTCATTTTATCACAGACTTACGTGAGACTACATTTAGACGTGAGAGTGCTTTAATGCACCCTAGTGCTTTAATGCATCTGATACAGACACAGAGGTGCTAATGAACAAGAAAGAACTTTGCACTGTTATTTCTTTATGGCAAAACATAAATGTGTTTTCGCAATTTTATTTATTGCATTGAAACACAATTATGTAATAACCAGGGTTGGCCGAAATTCAGAATATAACAATTGGCTGGCAGTCAATAGGGAGTTGAGATTTTTATTGAATTTGCCATGTCCCATATAACAGGATGAGGAATCTTAATTGTAACAACAGGGATAGGAATGTACAAACTTCCAGTTGAAAGAAACACATTTTATTGGTTTTTCATGGGCAAGATCAGATAAATTCTTTAATAAATAATTATTTATTTAATGTTCTATTTTAAAGATTTCCATTTAGTAAACCTGATTCATGTTGTCTGGCTCCTTTTTGAATACCTCTAAATAAATAAAGTGTTCTTTCACCAATGTTTATTATGTTTTATTTTATTCTAATGCATTATTCAAAATCAAATATATGCAAATTAAGTACATTTTTAAATGTCGCATTTTAAGCATTGGTTATTTACATAATCACTTTTCACTTCGACCTCAAATCCACTTCAGGTTTTCCATTTCCACTTCTTTCTTTCTCTGTGCTTACTGGTGAAAGAAACCCACTTCTCTATTGTACAGTACTCTCATTTACAAGATATAAGTAAATATTTTTGGTTAAAATGTTATGCCCATATTGGAATTGTATTGGAACAATTTTGAAGTGAGAAAGAAAAATAAAAACACAGGAGCCCCAGCTTTCAAAGAACCTGCTTTTTTGCTTCAGGCAAAATCATGCAACACCGCTCAGCTAATGCAACAGCTGTCAAAGCGATCAGAGCAGAGGTGTGACAATGGACCAGAGGACTCTGTAGGCCATGCTGGATAATGGGGAAAGTCTAATAACTTTGTTTCGCTTGTTAGGCTGATTAACTAGCGGCTAATTAACTAGCAGACACCTCAGGGACCCTCTCGACTGCCCAGCTCTCCATGCCTCCTGCTCTCCAGCCCCACGCTTTGACTCTGTAGCTCTTGTTTCTGTCATCTTGAAATTGATGGGAGGTTGTGAACTGTCTGTTGGAGTCCCAAGGTGCCTTTGCTCAGCACACAGACAGTGCCTGAATTCCTCCTGCCTTCCAGTTGATTGCGATAAATCAATCGGAAGGGTCAAATATAATGGTGAAAGCAAAGCTTTCTCCAGCAGCAAGTTTGTTAAGGGGAAGCTCTTCTTCCGATCTCACGAAGTGATATTGTTTTCAAGGCAAGACCTCCATTAATTAAACTTTTGAAGGCAAGAAGGTAAGAATGCAAGGCTGGTTGTCTGTATTAATAGGTATAAACAGAAATATGTACCTGGGCCATTTTTATGTGGAAATAAATCAAATATTTATTTTCAAAATCAAATTCAACATTCATTATAATTATAAACTTGATTTACCCTAAGGTGAGTTGTCTGACTAGTGTGAATACAAACTATATGATGAAAATATATATTGTTTTAAAATATACAGTATATGAACATTAACATTGTGATGCTTGTGACACAGAATTTGTCTCATGGTGGCAATGCACCCTTAGCTGGGAAATTTAAACTCACAGTCTGTATACTAATACACACAGAATTTGCTACAAGAGCAACACTTCTCCCCACCATTGGGACAGAAAATACAGAGATTTAATCAATGCCTACAGAAAAGCTGGGTAAAATCAATAAAGCCCATGCTTGTTTGTTTTCATTCGTAAGAGCGAATCACTGCCCTGCTACTTAAATTGGATTAATTGAAGTGTGCAATTTATAAGAAGCCTTTAAGAAGGCTGTCAATAAGAATGTGATACATGAGGCTGTAATTGATCTGCATGGTAAGAGGCTGACATAATAAGCTGAAAGAAGCATGGATCAAGGAAAATGGATTGGCTCTCAGCCGGGAGTGTCTTTGATACTGATACTGCGAATGAAATGTTTACTCTCAAACAGAACTAATCTGGACAGTATAAAATAAATAAAAAAATCATTATCATACTATATGAAATGCTGTAAGCTGTTCTACATACACAGAATGTAACAAGAGATCTTACATGAGCAATTCAAGCTGATTCCAACTATTTAAGCATGGAAACCACCAGTTTTTCCATGCATCAAATTCCATTCATAGAACACTCATGCAACATATAATTTGATTGGTTGTAAGTTAATTACACTTTTTTTAGGTGTTTAATAGCTTATGCATTCTGCAGAGTGCAAAATGAACCACACATCTCATGGTATCCATAAACAACATAGGATTACAAAGAAAACTTGGTGTAAACCTGCAAAACACCTCATTCTGTCCCTCAGGACCAGCAGGGTCTTAGTCTTCTGTTCTGGCTTAATTAATAAGTTTGGCAGTAATAGCCAGAACAACAATAGGTTTTAACCATGAAAGATTGTAAAACATGTAGTGATTGGGGGACTGTGATGAAGGTCCTGGGCAGGAATTAAAAGATCTTTGCAGGGATTGTCTCTGTCTGCCGGGCAGGAGATTTGAGTCTGAATGAAATGATTGTATCAGATAGAAATCGATGGCAATCCATGGCCACCTTAATCCAGCTGCAGTGCACAGATCAGTCCCTGATGCAAGCTATCTCTCAGCCATCATTACACTGTGTGGATCGATTCTGTTCTCTGAAAGGTCCGAGTCAGCCCTTCCCCTGCTTTAGACGGGGAGGTGAAAAACCTACATACCTTAAAGGACTCGTTGACATGTTACAGAATTGTTTGTTAGAGGTAATTAACAGAAACAAGAGGAACGATGGAATGTGAGAAAAACAAAGAGTATTAAAGCAAAAGCATAAGAAGGTCTAATGGGAACAGAATGCAAAAAAATAACAATTGGAGGACTATGATGATGGTTTGTGCATATACAGTCTATACAGACAAGGTAATGTCTAAAAACTGTTATACTATTGTGAATGTAATTTTAATGTATCATGTAAACAGAAGTAGAGCAAACTTATTCATACCTATATCTACAGTATGCTAATACATTAGCCAGCATTATCACTTTTTGTTATATCACTTATATCACTATATCCCATAACTTATAATATAAAATGGGAACCAAAACACTGATGGAAAAAGCAACATAGACCATTATGATTTTTTTTGGTCCAAGCTGATTAGTTCTGCTTATGCTAGTTAATGCTGGTGTGGTGCAAGTCTAGCTGGAATACCCCAACAGCCAGGCTGTTCACCAGCATAACCTGAACAACGTGGTCCTTCTGATGAGCATAGTTAAACAAGGACGTTTGGTCATATGAATGTTACATTCTGAATAGAAGCTATGTGTTATGTCAAGTGAGGGCAAATTTCTGAAGAAACAGGACTAAGAACAAAGCAAAGCATTTTTAAAGTAACAATGTTTGTGAAATAAATCTTCAAGCACTGAAGGACTCCGCCAGTAACTCTAATTGTAATCATTGGTGATCTCAGACATCATTAGTCTCTTCCCCAGTGCACATCAACTTAGCTCTTAAAGCCCCATTCTAATTTCCCACCTCCATCAAAGTGCATTCTGCTCCCAAAGCTTACTGTGCCTCCAAGGGCTTTGTCTGGATCTATGTAAAACAAGTAATTAATTCCCAACATCAACATTCTACTCATGAGTGGCAATCAGACCCGGTGTGTGTTAAGCCACTGAGCCTCCGTTGTGGAGCGTTTTCTTCATGGGTCTTCCATAACTAACCTCCGCTCTCCTGTTTATTTCATCCCCCTGTTCCAAAGCCTACCGGCATTGAGGAACTTTCTCACAGCAATTAAGTGAGTGCTGCTGCACTCATTAATTACTCTGGCATAGCGCTGTTGTCACAAATCGAGAAATGCCCCTGGTAATTAAAAATTGCACTAAAGGATATTTTGAGATGAATTATTCAAAGTGATGGTTCGCTCTCCATTATTCATGTGCTGAGAGGACGATTCGCATCAGCACGCTGTAAATGTTATTAATCTTGCCAATTACAAAACTTGTTGAAACTTACTTGTGAGTGTTAAGTCCTGTGTGCATGCCACAAATTGACTTTAAAATGTTTAAATGTTTGAATACTAATAAAAATGAAACTCTAATTCTGTCAGCAAATGGAACACCTAGGAATACACTATAAAACTATATCACAGCACGAAATCTCAGTGTAATCAAACATGCCAGGACATAAACACACAAACTTCAATTGCAGTAATGTGGCTATGGTGAGCTCTGCTGTAGGTTGGGGTAGTAAAGCCTTCAGGTAGTATAAGGCTCTTCCTAAAGGGAGGGCTTCCAACATATGCCATTTAGCATTCTCATTGAAAATTGTAAATGAGATGGAAGAATGTTAGCATGCTAGCAGGAACCTATAACAACTACAGGATTTGGCAACAAGCCCACTCAATTAATACATATCCTATAGCTATTTTTGCAAGGTGGCTTTCAAGGCCAAAAATAACCATCCTCAACACAATTAAAAACATTGTGAAATATTGGTCTTAATGAGGGGTCTGTCTCAAATACATATGCTCATTTTTTTAAAGGCCTTGATTCACAGATGCCTGGTCCTAATAGTCTGATGTAATATATCTCAGCCCTGAGCAAGGTAAGTTAAATCAGTATCCCAACCTCATTAATTACTCAGCCTGTCGGCACCATCTGAGATTAGGAAGAGTGTAATAGCAGTAGAAGAACACATGCTTTAGATTGTAGAGTCAGCAGCTCTATATACGTGCAGCTTCAGTGCTATAAAACTTACTGACATCACACGAGCCCCCGTGTGCTTATCGAGATTCAGTACCATTTTACTAAATCCTACATCAGCATAGGCAAAGCAACCGCAAAGCTAATCGCAAAGCCAATGAGTCATTTCTCAGAGAAACAAATTCAATAAATTTGTTTGTCTGACTGAAATCTATTAATTCAGCCAAACCTGCAGAGGTGCACTCACAAAGCTTTGATCACTTGATTTAAATGCTTTACGCTAACTGTTTTTGAAGGCCATATTTTAGTAGATGGACAACAATATATGTGATTACAGTTTATCTGGGATTAATGTACACAACATTTTCAGTGCTGTACATTCCATGCAATGCAACCAAGTTACACACAACACCATCCTCTCTCTTTTGTATTCTAAAAAAATGCTATTGCACTCAACTTATTTGCGCTAACTAAAATATAATCACCTATAACTCAATTTAACGATAAATAAATATCACAACAAAAAAATCCACTATAATCCCAGTCTATTTATCTGTAAACAAGAAATACTAAAACATCCAAGTGAAAACTGAATTAATGTCTTGTATAATTAGCTACTTGAGATTTTGAATGCATTCCATATAACCCTTGGAAGGCTTGGGAGTCCAATGCAATTGAATAAATCATTGCTTGTCAAAATACCAGCCTGTTGCTGTGCATGGCCGTCTTTCAAAGCCTTTTGGACATTAAACTTGTCAGATCTTAACTCACGTGTGTTGACTTATCAATATGCAACCATTAAGCAACCCCCCTCAACACCCTAGTAACCACATATCAGCACCCTGGCAACCAATCACAAAATCTAGAAATGTCATGAAGGGCCTTGTGTATCCTGTTAAAACATCTTAAACCAGCCTAAGCTAGTTTAGGCTGATTGAGACATGCGAAAGTCATTATATACCACAATGGGTAAGTTTGTGTGACAGATAAGTAATATTTGTAATACCTGTATAGTCTTTATTATACAGACATGAGTTTTTAAACAAACATACACACATACACAACATAAATAACAAGATCAGCATCCCCCCGACATTCAGCTTGTGAACCTCTTTTTGCTTGTGCTAATCTCATAAACATGGCTTTCTCTTTCCCCATGATGCAGGCTCAGGCAATAAAATCACTTACATAAATGTCGGTGCTGAAAAAACGATGTGATAAAAACAGCTAACATATTACAAGTTCCACTTTGAATTCCATGGATGTGCTGTGGTTGATTTCCTATAGGAACGGTTTATACCCACATTTTATCACTAGTTCTGTCCTACTGTTTGAGAGCCTGTTTTAATATGGACTAACACAGCCCTGTAGGATAATGAGAAGATGTGGTCCATTATGCTCCAGAGGGGTTTTACTATCTCACCAAGCCCATATTGTCATTGCCCGTGAAGATACAGAAGATCACATGTGGACAATATACACAGATTAGTGGTTAGGTTTTGTTGTTTTGCAGACAAATAAGTTTGTTTTTTAAGGAACTTCAAAAATTTAAGTGCAGCTTGAATTTGTTGTAGTTTTAATAATACAATTTAAATTTTTCACAGATGGGAAAAGTCCATAAACAAATCAACATTGCCCCCAGGGATGAAAACACAAATATGCTTTCAGAGACAAATAATTTAAACAGGCTTATTTTATCAATTTTCTATATAACCTAAATAGATTAGTCTCAGCCTCAGCCCAACAGTCCCCTCGCAGACCGTCTGATGCATATTGTTCACAAAACTGGAAAGCCATTTCTTCACCTGACAAGCTCTAAAATGGCAGCTTTTATGCAACTTCCAGGAATAAAGGCCCATGGGATATTTAAACATTTCACCCGGAAACAAAGTTGTTTTTAGGTGGCGTATTGAGATACAAACACTTTTGAGGATAAAATATAAAAAAACTAAATCAGTTGTGGTTGGTTTATTTAGATGTCAGTCAGAGGTTCTCTTCCTGTTTAAGTGAACAGATCTTGACCAGAATAAGCTACAACATAGACATTGCAGTTTAGTCAAAGGTCTGGCTACACAGAGAAATAGTCTTTAGACAGAGAAAGAGGGAGAGAGAAGTGAAAAAAGAGAAAGACAAGCCCTGATTAGTTTCAATATTATGTATGCATCTCCATACTTCCTGTCTGCTCCCCTTTTATTAGGGATCTTATGATGTGCCATCATTCATGTCTGTGTCATTCTTCCCCTCTGAATGGGATCATAATCTCTTCAGCTTTGCTTTCAATGGCAAAAGTGACAATATGCTAATACCTGCTGGGTGTGCACCTCAATTTGACACCTCTGTGATTCTGGGGGTTAGCACAGGCAGATGTGACCACCGGAGCGGAACCGACAGGACCATGTAACAGGCTTACTCATTAATGAGCCTCTGACAAACCACAAGCATACCAATTAATAGGACTGAATGAACCCTTTAAACTGGAAGATTACGAACTGGCACGTTCCAATGAGAGAACGAAGACTGTAGCTGTAATGTATTCTAAACTGGCGCAAGACTCTGACGCTAATGGTTTCATACAGATTACTGTCAGCACCATCACTGTCACTTTGGGGGGTGAAAAGGTAAGACAGATGGTTTGTTCTGTCAAAGAATTGTTAAGATTGTAGGCTGGTGTGCAAAGTGCACTGAAGGTCAAAGCTTGTTTATCCATGGTGCCAAAGAAAGTCTTCTATAAAGAGTCTTGTAGAGATGAACTAAGGGGCCAGTTTATGTAGCTCTTTGTGTGGCAGGCCTGATTAGGTATGTGTTCTCCTGACATGTTACCCTTTGCTGTCTGGAAGAAGCTATGGAAGTTGTAGTCCTGTGAGGGTTGACCTCACTAGCACCTTGTCCACCTCTGACAAATTTCTTCTCCGCAGGGTGGTGTCAATCAGACAGCACAAGTGCTCTTTTGAACTGCAGCCATGCCTAAGGATGAGACAGGTGACCATAGAACATATTTCCATCTTCCATCCATCACTCTTGTTCATTTACTTTTCTGTCTTTTGTCCCATTTGTACCCTCCATGTCTTACCACCTTTATTGTCTCATATTTTGATGACGTTGGTAAGGTGTTCGGGCAGATTGCTGTGGAGTTGCAATGGGGCAGCTGAACACATAGGGGTGGTCGGCCCAGTAAGTGGTCTGACATGGGCCCTCAGTGGGCTGCATTGATTGTTCTTTCCTCTCCCTCGACCCCACACGGTAGCAGGAGCCCTCAAGCAAAATGCTGGTAATTGATCCTACAGTATATCCCCTTGTGCGTTTCCCCATCCTGTAGATGCTGCAGGGGATCTTTCTGCTTGCACCCCCCTTTTTCTGCACTTGCTGTTCCTGCTACTGTAACTCATGAAGTCTCAGCAAGACCAGATCATTAGGCTGAAAAGTGAACAGAGCATCCAGCTCTAATCATATTTTCCTTTTATACTATCCCACTCTGACAATTCCTATAGAGAGCCTGATGTTATATCATTGACGTTTTGGGTGGACTTTAGTGAGAAAGCAAAGCGTATAATCAAACCTAGACACTGCCCATGCAGATAAAAGTAAATCATGTTGTTACCAAATTGCTTCACATTCTGCTGTGTTCAATCACAGCACCAAAAAAAACTGCCACATTCTAAAGACACCCATTTCATGTCCTCTTTTGTCCCTGAGCAAAGCTAAACAATAATATGAAAAAGTGACTGTGGAATGTGAAATTTTCAGTCCCTCTGGTTGGAAAACCACCTGCTGGAAAGCTTTCAAACCAGGCATAAGGTTTCTGGAACTCTGGAACTACAGCCAATTTTAGGCATTTAGGTTATTCACCTTCTGCATATCTGTAATTTCATAGTTGTAGGAGCCCTGCATATGCCAAATTATAGGCTTCATTGGTCAGGCTAATTAATGGTTCATAGCATCCCCTTGATTTGATTACTCTACAAGGGGGCAGCCAAATCACACAAGGCAGACCCTCACAATTAATTGCATATGAGTTATTGGCTTGTGGAAACAGACACCTTGAAAACAAACTTGTTATTAGTGGTCTGTTCATCACTCCTCCCTATTACCTTGCTTCGACATTCCTCTCTGGCCAGGCAGCTTTTTAACAAGCCTGCTTCAGTTATCACTCTGCTTTAAAGATGTAAGTATACTGCTTATAGCTAGTCTTGTACTCTGTCATCAAAATTTAGTTTCTCATCTACAGTCAATACAATGTCTCAAAACCTTCTTAAAATTAGTCTGCCTGGCAACCAATTACCTGGAAGTTCCAGTCTGGGAAGCACCAATTACAGCAGCGTCTGATATAGTCCCTCATGTTTTGTCTGCTGCGGATGAGGTGCTACATGTTGTCAGTTGCAGACCTCCCTCGTGTGGCTATGCCCGATGTCACATTCTTGCATCATGAGGTAAAGATGGAGTGTGTTGTCTCAGCCACAGACGGATGGCCGCAGTTGACCTCTAGAGTCTCAGACCACAAAGCGAGAGAAGTAATTGAGTATCAATGGTCAGCCCCCTTCAGGCTTACGAAAGGGGGAAGAGATCATGCCTTTAAGATCAGTTGAATTTGAAACATATTAATCTATCTGCTTTCAACTGGTAAAGCCCCTAGTGAACTTTAAAATTATTACACATCACAGTATAGCTGTTAATCTAGTTTAACCAAGATCAACTTTTTAAAAGGAATACAAATATACCATGAGTTTTGCATCTTATATATTCTGGTTCAGCTTTGAAAAAGGTAGTAAATGACATTTACGCTGTTATGTACTATGCCAGCATGTGGTCATCAAACAATGTGTTACCAATTTGGCACCTGACCACAACTGACACACCAATTAATTTTAATGTGGATATATATGCCTTTCCTCTTTGTAAACCTATGTGAATTAGCTCCTGTTTATAACACTGTCCTGTGTCATGAAGACCAAACTTCACGCTTCAGATGTGATATTTGAGTTTAAACTTTACAGCAGCAGCGCAGAAATGGGTTTTGAAGAGTGTTCACAGTGCACCATGCAGAGATGTCACCACCACGTCTCGGATTGCCTTTGAGTTGCACCATATCGACCCCCTGCTGATGTAGTTACCTTAGTGACTGAGCGATGAGATGGAAAAAGATATTTTAAGTTAAAAAAAGAAAAAGACAAGGAACAAAAAAGAGTGCAATAACTCTATGCTTTCAGTCTTTAAGTGTGGAAAAATCCTCTTTTCTCCAGGGAATGGATTTTGTTCTTGCAGGACTCAGTATATCGATCAAAGCAAACTGTAAATAAGACACTAAGGAATGTAAAAGTAGCGTTGTTGATAATTGATGAATGGCTTGTTCATAGACTTAGTAGCCTGACTGGTCTAATTAGCTCAAATACACTGGGTCCTAGATGAAGGTGCCTTTCAGAGAAAATGTTACCAGAAGGCATTTTTACACCGCTCAAATAAACCTTCCTCTGAAAATATGTTGGGCTTTGGGTAAGTTTATTTGGTGTTGTCATCCGTTCAAAGGGCTGTTGTTTCTCACAGTTGGCGAACAGATGCTGTGTTGTAGCTGAGTGTCTTGTTTTCCACTCAGCTACAACTCAAGGCTATCAAGGACTTAGAGCATAGCATATCCTCTAATACCCTGAATTTCATACAATTGTGTTGTGTAAAAATGAAAGAAATACAACATAAAGCATCTCAGGCTCTTAGGAGGTGGCCATTAGTGCTCTAAACACTGGACTGGGTTTAACTTGTCAGAGGACTTCAAAGCCCAGCTCTCTGATCGGGCTTATGGGGAATTATTGATTGCCTGCTAAAATATCTCAGGGCAGAGGTGTACAACATTGGGCTTTTAAATGCGGCCCCTTACACACACAGCATGCATAATGTATTATGTTTCCATCAGAAAGACACTCTAATAGTGGGGAAATAGTGGGGTTAATCTCTTGGTGTATTTAAAGTTGTGATACTACAGGTTGATAGGATGTTTAGTGTGTGAATTATACAATAATAATACAGTTTATTTGGTACTACAGGTAGTGGCCCTATCACAAAGTATTTAAGCTTCTTCATGTTACTTCATTTCAAAGGTGCTAACCTTAATTTAGTCTTAATTTGCAGGCAAAACTAAAAATATATTCACTAGAATTCTGACATAATCAAGGATTACAAATGTATTCATTCTCGATTAACAATGTTGTTGTTGGAAAAACCTATCAATGAAATACTAATTAAAACATAACACCATTTTTCATCCTTTTTTTTTGGTCCTTTCTTGTCCCTGTGATTAATACGAGCAAGAGCTGCATTCAGTTCTCACAGGTGTTCGTAATGAGAGAGGTCAAAGGTCAGATGGTCAGAGCAGAAGCAATTTACCCACTCTGAATAATTTTCATCCCAGTCTGCTGGTGTGAAAATGTCCATTTGTTTACCAATCTAATATTGATCTGTCTGCTGCCAGGGGTGTTCTGTTTTGCACAGATGTTAAACATACATCTTTCTGTTGAACCTAAATAAATATATTACAACGACTGACTGCATTTATCAGACCACTAAGACTGAACTATGAATACAAACAAGGCTGCTAACCACCACAAACTGTAACATGAAAAATGCACCAGGAACGTAATTGGGTGGCATGTGGAGCTCATCTCACCAGACTCTCCCTTAATCAAGCCCAAAACAGGTGCGGAGAGCTTCTTCCTTTGCCTATTTGGCTGTGTGTATGTGTGTATGATGGGAGAGAAAGTGGGGGAAAAACAGCGCCTGTCCTCATTACCAGCAGGCTAACACCTGAGGGATGAGATGTATGTTGATGCCCAGACCTGATTTGCACCCCTATTATCACCAGCAGGGGGTCATCGTCATGACATTATGGGGGAACTGAATGTGCATGGAAGGGGTCGAAATGGCAGTTTACTCTAGGGGGCTACAGAACTTTGAAAAAGGGCTTAATGAGGAGAGGCTGAGCGTCATCAGATTGGTGCTTAGGCAGTGTAGTTAGGCTAAATCAATACCACCTCATGGGGTGTCTGACAGCCTTAGATGTGTATCAACACAGAATATGTTTTCTCACCTCTCTCCCCATGTGTCAAACTAATTGGGGAAGATTGCATTTTATTTATTGACTAATCAAGCAGGAATGTGGTCCATAGTTGACAGGTGAGGGGGCCACTATATTTTTTGACAGGTACTGTAACTCGCATTAGATTACTGATTTAACACAGCAAACCGTAGTGGAAGCTGAAACCATTCTTTAAATTCTTCAATTTTAAGTTTACATTGAACTATTACATCAAAACGTAACGTACAATATTAACTTATTTTTAGAATTTCCATTTGGATTTTACTTTCTTTAATTTAAAGTCCTGTCAATTTAATTTATGTTCAGGAATGAACTACATAAATTGAAAGGGCATTTCTCATTATTTCAGTTTATTATTCGGTATACTGTGCATTCCCTCTAAATTTTGCAACTGCTGTTGTGTACAGCTGGATTTCAGGAAACCTACATTATTGAATCACACTGAGTCTAGTCTGTGCCTACTAAAAGTAACATTACCCTCTCCTTTCTTCGTTTCCAGACTTTGTTCCATACACATCACCTGCTGCAAATTTTATTGAACTTTAACGGTTTGGAAAAGCTCCTACAGACACAGTACAAAACTGTGCATTTTTTAAACGAGCCAATAATCCACAGTCTAACCTCTGATTGGCCACCTGGGACTGTTCTATAATGCAGCTTAGAGTTTCTTTCTGGTGCCCTAGAGTATCATTCCTCATATGGCAGTCCCGAGGGCCAAAGAGCCATGTCTGCAGTGCAAATAGAAAGAAACAGCAGGTTGGAAAGTCATTGAATCTCCACAAGTGCTCTCCACATCGGAAAACGTTCACATTTTCCTGCCCTTGGAATGCTGTTTACAATGTTGTATGAAAAAATAAGATTAATGAGATTTTGAATACTTCCCCTGATCTCACACGAGCTCACTCTGTGAGTCCTCTTTTTATCGCAAGGTTACGCACCAGACAGAAATTCTCATGTGAGAAGGAAACTTTTATTAGGGCCTTCACATAACTGCCTCATTCAGTGTAAACCTCATACCTCTTTAGCATAGACTTTTGCCAGTGTACAACAGGGACCCCAATCCAATCCAGTTTATGAATTAAATCTAAATAAACAGGCCGTTGCTAGAAATGTAAAAATCATTGCAGTTTCCTCTTTTCATTGCCCACTAGATGGTTTGAGAGCCCTGTGACCCCTTAACTTGATTTGCTTCAGTGCAACTCAACCAGAACGCACCAGCAGAGGGATGTTTCTTAAGTTGTGGGTCATATATTTGCCTATGAGAAATTTGGGCTGATTAGCTAATAAGCCTCAGCAGTGTAGCCCATTGCTTCTGGTTTCCAGGGACCTGACTGGATAAGTGTCAACAGGAGGGTCGTGCCGCTGTGTTTTGCAGAGTGGCGTTTCCTGTGGGTCTCATTGTCTATCCTTGCAGAGATGTGCTTTACATGCAAATCAGTTGAATTGTAAAAAATATCATTTGAGAAAGTCATTTAATGATTTTAATGCCTTACTGCTTTTATAATATAGTCTTTACTATTGTATGTGGAATTACAAAGTAGCCTCAATGAAATACAGACTGAGTTGCCTGGAAACCATTAAAATATTATATATAAAATGAAAAAAAAAGAGTTTGTTAACAGAAATAAACATGTTTTATGTGCTTTTTGTGATATAGCAGGTACAACATGTCTTTTTAAACTTCAAGCAGTAATAATCATACAGTATGCTTAGAACTCTGAGACATCACATTTCTTGATCCCTGTTGTAATAGAGCTCATAATTATATTTCAATGTTGTTTTTCTTACACTTTCAACTAACATGTACAAATTCACATTTACATTTTGGTTTAAAACAGTTATTTATTTACCAAAGAGATGTAAAAGAAAAGTGCACCTATTGTGTCTGTGACAGGTACGCGAATAGGTTGTGACATGAACACTGCAATTCGATTCAATTCAATTTTATTTATATAGTAATTTTTACAATGTTACATTGCTTCAAAGCAGCTTTACATGAAAAATAAAGCAGAAACACTGGCAAACATTGAACTACAGGAAACCACAGTTATAGACACACTATATACATGGGAAATTTATATTCCCTAGAAGCCGGTGCAGTTTTGAATTCTAACATCTTTGTTAGAGACCAGAGTCTAAATTGTCAGTCTCAGCAGAGACACTGGCAATGACTGATTTACATAAAGGCAAATTTTTAATGGTGCAAGACATTTCCCTGCTATGGAATAATTTTTCAGGGTCTCCTATTATCTTGGGTATATTAAACTAGTTTATATCTATTAAACTTATTTCATAATGATTCATTGGTTCACCATGAAATCAATTTAAACTTTAGAGAGCAACCATGAATATCCGGCTTTTTAAGAGACCTAAATCCTGTGCAATTCTGCTTACGTGACATTGTGCTGCCCGCAGCCAGTAACTCTGCAGTCAATGCGTCCCACACTGTCTGTGTGAATACAGTAGAGCAATATGGATTTAATGCATGCATGCAGATGTTAGGGAGAAGAGTAGCCAAGTAGCCAAGCAGAGGAAATAATTAATGTAATTATGAGATTCTAACACGATCTAATGAGCTTTTCTTCCTAGGGAAGAAAACATACAGTAACACAATTAAAGAATTAGTTCACTCAAAAGTGAAAATTATGTCATTATTTACTAAAACAGTATGGCTTTTTTCATCTATGAAACTCAAAAGAATAATTTCTAATAACATAAATACACTAAATTTATACAATAGCTTTGTTATGTGTGTTCATGAATTACAAATTTAATGTCAGTCTGTCTATGTCTTTATGTAACTTGAAAGATGAATTGTACTGACCACTACTAGGATACTTTACCGACCAATATATTATTCTCTAATATTAATTTCTCTTATTTTTAATGCAAAAAAATCATGTGGATTTGGACCAAAAGAGGATAAGTAAATAAATGCCAATTTATTTAAACATCCCAAGACTCGTGGGCCTGTCAACAGTTCATGTGACACAGTGCATTTGAATCTGTTCGTTCTGCTCACTAACTCTTCCGTGCCTTTTTGACAGGCAACCAGTAGTTGTCCAGCTTCTGCAAATCACAGTACACCAAAAGAAAGCCTTTTTGCATGACTCCAGAGCTTTAGAGAAAGGCATCAGAGACAGACCTGACTTTACAACCTGTTTGGGATTTGGGCTAGTGCCGCGTAACTAACACCCCTGCCGAATCACATATGTTGCTGAATTTTAACTCTGCTGTTTTGCAGGAGGCTGTGCTTTCACAGGACCTCAGAACAAATGCCATCTGTTAAAAACAAACAACGAAAAGAAACAGTCCTTTTTTAAGAAATAAAGTTCAAGACCTGAGAAATGAACACATGTCATAATGTACGACTCCAGACGGCCAATTATTTTTTATTCGGGCACTTAAACTTTGTGTAGGAGAGCAGGATATTGGCTGTAATATATACATAATACTGCCTGCAGCAGCGGGGTCCCCGGCTCAAACTCATCCCAGGGGGCATCTAGTGAAGGTACCTCAGAGCACAGACAGCCACCTGCATGTGTCTGCTTTGGTGTGTGCCAATTACTCACTGACAAACAGACAGAGTGGCTGACAGTTTTCAGTATGTTTGGCAGATGTCAGGCACAAACACCCCAGTGTGCCCTCACATCAGTGCAGCGTATGGGTAGAGGCCTTGAAATGACAGCTTGACTGGACAACTGCCAAGATCAGAGGCATCCCATGAAGAGATAGAAAGAATAAATATACTGTGGAGATATTTTGTTGCAGATAGTAAAAGACAGACTTGCTCAACCACCACACCAAATAAGAGATCTGTAAAAAGGTTATTTGTCATTATCAAGACATATTTAAAAAATGGAAGTGTCAACTAATTAGATTAATACTTGAGCAGGCTGTTTTAGAAGCTGTTACAAGTTTTAAAACAGATATAAAACCCTGCAAGCTGACAATTATAACCAACTATGACATCTTAAGTGATTCTTGCTAAGGGAAGTATTTACTGTAATTGCTCTTTTTACTTGGGCCAATAATGGACTACATACAGTAGCAACGCCCTGGCAACCAGCAACAACATCATGGCATTGTGGGAGCAAGTTTAGCACAGGCAACATAAACACTACTGATATTTTCTTTAAATACTCTAAAAACCTAGTCTGAATTTCAAGGCTACTGTTATGTTGAACATTACATCTACATTGGAGCCATTCAGTCAAACCCCATTAACAGCTAACAGCATAAGATACATACTGCGAATGTGCGCACAGTTAAATTAAAGCAAAGTAAAAGTCCAGACACACTACAAATTCAAGATGGAAGCTCTCTCTCTTATATCAGTAGATGGTTAACCTAAATCATTAATTTATAAACTCATATTTGACAGGGCTTGTTTCTATGTCTTAGTGTTGTTTGAATATCCATGCATAAGATGCCTGAGTGGCATTATTACACCTTGTGGTCTGGGCATCATAACCACATAAATGGATCCTACCTTAAGTCAGGGGTATACAGAGGCAAACATTACCCAACATTTTCTGGGGCAGCAGAGCACCTGGCAATCATATAGATAATGTTGTCATTAATGATTAGTATGGTGTATCTACGGTAGCAGAAAGATTAAAAAGCCTCTTATTTACAAGATCCACATCAAACACATAAACATACTGTTTCCACATAAACATACAAATTCCACTGTGCGATACAGCAATCAAATATCAACTCATACATTGAATCGTACATTAAATACCGTAAATTAATGTTGTGGTGAATAGAAAGACAACTTCAGTATCTGTATTACTGTGTAAAGACATTTGCATTTAAAGTGATTTCTAAGAAAATATGAGAAAACAAAGCATAGTTTATAAAAACCTAATTCAATATTTGCAAGATTTATTCTTTGCTGTAGGCTTACTTCATATACTCTATGCATTATAATATGTTGACCAAATCATATTAATTATTGTGACATAATTACTGCAATTTTTGTATGCAAATTTGGGACACAAAACACATAATTAGAGATAACGTCAAATAATAACTTCCGTCACATAATTACGGCAATGATTCAACTCACTGCTCAAACGAATTTCATTAATGAATTGAAAGCTAGAAAATGATCCAGTATACAGTTTTAAGCGTGGATTAGTTTGAGCTATTTTGCAATTATCTCTATATGCAAATGGGAAAGATAAGCAATCGCTTGGTCTTCCCGACAGCTATGAATAAAGAAAGTTGCCAAGCTTGGAATAATATTGTCAGCTATTGAAATGCATTAGAGCCGCGGAAAACAAAAATGTTTCTGTATGGAAGTCCATTTAATTTATTTATGAATGAAAATATGGTGTAAAAATATATAAGAACATGACAAATATAATTATGCGAGTAACATATGGGTATATCAGGAACTAGCAGATAATATTACTTCATAGAAAAAATATAACTTCTTGTATGAATTTAATGCATACACCTCTTTTTTATGCTGTTGTTTAGGTTGTGATTAACATGAGATATGTATTCATAAAGATGAAAAGGTTATAAATACCTTTTGCTTAGGTAATTTAGATAACGTGGTTAGTTAAAAATGAAAGGTAATAAAAATTCAGATGTGTATTTTCAGCAATAGCTGCTAACAATGTTTTTTCTCACCTTTAAAAGAAATCATTGTTAAATAATTATCGTCTGGTTATATTCGTCTTTCATCTTGAATTAATGATTTATATTAGCATGCAGTGCACATTTGCTCATTAAGATCTAAAACTTTACCAAACGCTTGTCTTCTACATCAACATAACCATAGTATCCACTGATGAAGACCCTTTTTTTTAGACTTGTGCCTCCAGTTGTTCTATGTGTACTTTGTACACACCTCAGCTGTGGATAAACTAAACCCAGGTCTGATTTAAATGGGGGCCAAGGGCCCTTAACTTGTCTTCAACACAAGTTATGGGACTGGGGGTCTACCTCCAGGTCTCCACAGCTTCTAATAATTGCTCTCTCTCTGGATGAGTAGTCTCCAAGGGCTCAATTTAGACTGCAGACAGTTTTCCCGGCACAGATTACTATCTCAGAGCTGCTGAATTCAAAGGGACTGGAGCATTCCTGTTCAGCAGCTTGTGACAAAGAGTTTGGAAGCAAACTCACATGCACATAATGGTTATAGAATAGATTCCATTCACGGTAGCATCACTGTTTTATGGTGGAAAGATAGAGGTTCTAGGAAACGTGAGGAACAATACCGGTTAGGTTTAGTGCAGTTTACAATGTACTGATTTTTCTCACTCATTCTGTTGGGGTCTAAACTTAAAGGGAAAGTTCACCCAGAAATTAAAATTCTGGGATTTACCTATGAGGTTCCAAATACGGGTACAATAATACATGTCGATTTTTACGGTATTAATAGACATTATTCAAATGTTTTTTGTGCTCTGCAAAAGAAAGACATACACATTTGGAATAACATAAAGGTGAGTAACTGTTTAATACATTTATCTAATAATAACCAATAACTGTGGTGTTGCTGTGCCATGCTCTATCAATTACGCTACAGGAAAAATAACTTTTCTGCTGGTTTTAGAAATACAACAGAACTATTGTTTTTCATTACTTTGATGTTAATAAGCAAGCCATATTTATAGAAGCTTTGTGATGTTTAAGAAATGCAAATGAAAACATATTCAATATAGCATATATGGGAAACATAAACATATGGCTAAATTTTCCATTAATATGCAACATTTTTATACTAATGATGTACCTGTTACACACACAAAAAAAAGAAATGATTGTTTTCAGAAACAGTCATGGTTTCAAGGTCCTATGAGGTTGTATGATCACAAATTAAGTTCACACTATGGCTTTATGACTCATCTTTGCAGCTTAGATCTTTCACATGAATCACCATTAATGAGGTGGATTGCAAGGTTACTGCAGCAGAGCTCTAATGAGGTCAATGTGAACTTCAATCAAACTCAAGGAATTGTAATGAAATGGCATTAACTTCACGTGATCTCAAATATTCAATCTTCAAAGGCTATGCGACTGTTCAGCTATACTAAACAAAATGTATGAGTTAGAAAAATGTCACAGAAATACTGATTTTGTGGTTTATAGGATTTGGATAAAGTCAGTGAATCTGCCATTGAATCAAGGGTGAATCTAACACTTTTGTGACCCTATCTGACTTTTATGGGAATCTCATTAGAAAAGAACACACTAAGGAACACAACCTTTTATAAGGGTGACAAAGTATTGCTGTAACAAAAATGGTGTCATGATAGATGCAATCAGACAGCACTTTAACACACAGACACACACACACTTTTTGCCTACTTAACCTGCATGATGAAAATAAATGTTCTTCTTTATTAGAAAATTATAGAAGAAACCCATTTAACAGTATAAATACTTTTCCATTTTGTGTTAATCTATCAAATTAAGCTTTACAAATTTTCCTGAAATGATTTTTTTAGGATTATTAGAAAACAAAGCTGTTTCCGGATTTAATACTGACCTAGAAGAGGGTCCATAAGTTTCAAAGTTCACAAGTTCTTCCTGTGCAAGGCCTGAATTCTCTTAAAGTTTCATTAGATTCCTCTCAGATAAAGTACAACAGCTTTGGCTCTTAGCTGTGATTTCACTGGCTTCCTTCTGACCTCTGCGCTCAAGCCTTGCAGGCAGGATTACCAGCGAGTTCGGCTCTGTCTTTGTTCCTCTGGACTGTAAGAGTGGAAGATACTTTACCAAACACTCAAACAGCCAAAACTTCAGTCATCCACACAACTTTGTGTTCACCATTAGCGGGAACTGCTGCAGAAGATCAATAACAAGTACACTTAATATCACCACTGTCTGTGTCTGTGCCTTTATTTATATCAGTAGAAAGGATGACTGACAGAATTCAATTAAAGAGTAAACCAGAGTATAATCAGAAGCCCTGATAGTATGTGAATAAAGTATAGCTACAGGATTAAGAGACTCCTCTGGAATTATCCATGATTTAGTAAAAGAAAAACAGAGATGCTATCATTGGAGAAGACTAATGAAACCACTAATGCTTTCAACTATGCTTATAGTGCCCTCTTTATTTTACACATTATCTGCTCAAACACAAACTGCTTATATTCGCTGTCCCTATGCTTGGTACAAATGGCACCTAGCTAATCTGGACAGTCTACTGTGATATAGGACTATGAATGGCTCTGTGCTGGGGAGGACAATGGAACTATAAATCTAATTTGAAGGATCTTAGGAACCCATTTATAAGTCAATGGGCCAGTAAATGGCTAAAGAACAGTTAAAATTCATATTCTAAGGAGATCATTTTGTAGATCTTTTAAAATACATACTGTATTAACATACTCTTAATTTCAGAACACCCTCTAATCCGCCCATAAAATTTATTTAAATAAATTTAGAACATCCTGTAACCACCCTGGATGCTATTTTTATAGCATCCAGAGTTTTTTTTAAGAACACACTATTTTGAAGCTACACATTCTTTTTTGTGTATGCATTTGGGTGGCAGTATTAAAATATTTCCACATTGTGAGGAGTAGATTGAGGGGCTTTCGACAGATCTGGATCAGCAACGTTGTGCAGTCACAGTGCTTAAGAGAGTAGAATTTTCTTATTGGTTATTGGTGAACATGATCAGTGATGGAAATTTGGTAACGGAAGATTATTTTTAAACAACCTGCGTGCCATAAGTACCCGTTAGCCAATCATAACAGGTCATTTACCTATAAATCTTAAAAGACAGTAACAATAATAGACACTTTAATAATATTAGTGACTGAAAAATTCATATAAATGGTCACAACTTTTTAAATAGAATGACTAACTATGACTTCTGATAAGATACAATGAAACGATAAAAAACATATACACTAAAGAGGTATATTACACATTTTAAACATTTCTGATTAAATAAACAGGAAAACTCTAGCACTAGTATGACCATATTTCAGCTCACAACGAGATGAGAATGAAGACAAAAGTTCCAATCACTTTGCCAACATTTCTTTTTTTACTTTTACACAAATAACACTATGACAAACAAACAATAAATGCAATGCAACAGTTCCACTTATTAAAAGTAAACAGGAAGTGACACAATAAGCCCCCATATATAAGGCATTTATAAAGTAATAGCTAAAGACATTTCATCCCCTTTTCAGGGTTTAATAAGCAAATAGTTTTAATCATATTTAGCATGCATTACCATAAAACTGTCCACATATGAGGGAATTCAATAAACCTCCTATATTCTGTGTACATATGCTGCCTGGATGCCATTAGCATTTGGCTAATACTTCACACAGACCATCTGTCACTGGAATATTATTATAAAGCCCTCATATCTCCCCGATCTAAAGCAGTCCAAAACAAACTGTACCAGATGAATGCTTTCCCCTGAAATCTTCCTTCCAGTTCACATTTGTGACAAAAAAAGCCAATCCATAATAAAATGGATGAGACGAACTCTAGCTGTATTGATCTGAACTGATAGAAGATGAAATGCCAGCTAATGGAGCTACTGGTCTTGAGGCAGATGTCTAATAGACTTGGTGAGTCTTCACTTCATCAAGCCTGGCCACCGCTGACAGTTAGATGCTGGAGGGCAATTAAAATTAAAGCGTGGCTGATTAGAATATCATATTCATCTGGATGGTAATTACTGTGTCTGGCTTGGTATAAATAATTAATTATGCAAAACCCATGCAGCTGCCACTGGCTGGAGTTAACCAACTTACTGTCAACATCTCGCAGAGTTGAAAAGGATAAAAAGACTGAGGAAATAAGCACTTTGGCTGCTATCTCTTGGCCCCTCTCTGTACCACTGGAGCAGTGGCTGTTGGCCCTCTGTGTGCAGGTGGCTCTGTAAGGACAATACAAAACTTATTTAAAGGCCCTTAAAGGATGGGAGTTATAAAGGGCAGCTTCATAGAGACACTACAGCCTCTCATTAATACAAATGAACTTTTCAGACATTTTTCATTTACTCGAGGAGACACATTAGCTTGGCCATTTCTCGCTGAACTTGATGAATAATAAAAAGAAAATATCCTAGATTCATGTCATAAGAGGAAATATTTTCACTCGAATTGATGAATTTCACGTGTTTGAGGAAAGGTTTTATTGTTACAGCTCGTCAGTGGAATGGTGCTTTCTGAGATTTCATTGGTGATGTTTTCCTTCCATTTGTCCTGAGGCTCTGCACTACAACAAGGCAAACCTCCTCCACCCTCCACTGGATATTTCATTAGCCGTCCAACTGATTGATGATGTGAGTCACTCAGACTGGAGCTCGACTGGTTGCTGTTGACTCGTGAGGTAACCTGCAGCTACCCTGAAGCTTCTGAGACTTTTAGAGACAATAAAGGTTCTGGAATAGGGTAAAAAAACACATTACAGCCCTGACAGCGGCCAGCTTTTCGTTTCTTCATTGTTGGCCTATGATGACACAGGACCAGATCAAAGGAATATGGGGGCCTAGGGCACAAACGTCACAATAACATTGTGACACCTATTTCCACACAATTCCACCCGGAAATGCATTGAATCGTGTTAAATAAGGAGTGGATTGGGACCGAGAGATGGGGCCCATTTCATATTGGCCTCTAGTACATACAGTAAGATACACAGAGTGACAAGTGCCCTTTTGCCCTTGTTAGAAGTCACATAAATAGTCAAATGGAGACCAGCTGTATATAGTCAAGGGATTTCAGTTAATAGTACAAAAAACATACACCATTATCTGGAAGGTGAGTCATTCTGGTGAGTCATTATTGTGGCAGAACTTACACAATGAAGACAAAAAGACCTTTAAAGCTCTTGTTAAAAATTAACTTCACATTCTAATTATGTCCAAGTCAGGGAATAGATACAACATTTCCAGGTGATCTCTTGAAGTGAACTCAATAATTAAGAAATGGAAAATGTATGAAACAACTGTAAATCTACCCAAATCAGGATGTCTGTGTGTTTACCAGACAGAGTTTTACAAGGAAGAGGCAAAGAGTAGCCACTGTTGAAAACATGCCACATGATCCTGAGTCCGACCAAATCACTGTGTGATTATCATACTGGACATTATCATACCTGTTTACCATTTACCATTCTGTGCAATAAATAATAAAAAAAATTAAAACTTCCAAGGGGCTGAATATTTTTATAAATACTGGTAATACTTAGAATTTAAACTGACTGGAATAGGTCTCATTCACATAACCTTCTCAAAGGCATCTACAGTATAGTCACAGATTAAATATGGTTTACATATGGTTATATAACATTGTACATTATATAACTGTGGTTATTCTGTACCATGTGGGAATTTAAGGGAACTAATGTTGGAACCACAACAAAGAGAGCTCAAGATTATTAGCATGTTTATTAAAGTTAACACTGCCTTACAATTACCCTTCGACTACTCTATGCGCAAAGTCATAGCTTTAGCTGAGCACAGCTATATCACTACAGCAGCAGAGTATGGATGAACTTAAAAGAGTTAAAAAAATGTATAAAAAAATAAAGCATACAGTAAGCATAAATCATACTGCAGAGGAGTTCATAGAGTGAAATGGCCGAGTCTTTGAGTCTGTGGAGCAATTTCCCAAAGACTTCTAAAATCATATGTAATCCCTTACATATTTATCAAATTAGGTTTCTGTTAAAGCACTGATACGAACAAATAGGTTATATAATAAATTGTTACACAATTACACAAAACATTCAAATGAAATGTAAGTATGCCTGAAGAATTGCCTTGACACACAATGAGATCAAACTGTAATAGGCTAATGTAATGTGGTTTGTATTGACCACTTGAAAACAGTTCAATAATGATATACTTGGGTAATACAGTTGATGTATGCATGCTATTCTGCAGGCCTTATAGTTTACAAAGAGGAAGAACAATTGATACACACACTTGTCACTGTGTCTTGAGGCCTTGAATATGGGCTCTGTCCCAAAACCTAGTAAGCTGCTTACCTAGACAATATTTTAAGACATCGGCATGCTTCCAATGCAAAGTCTGTTTTAAACAGTAGGCAGCCTGATTATGGTTCTAAAATAGCTTCTTTTGGAAATTTTTCCAAAAGGCAGCGTTTCACATATCCTTCATAGTAGGACATCAACAAGGGTTTAAAACCTAGCTTTTTTATTTTAATTTGTCAGAGAAAAAATCCCATAATGCATTTCAACAAGCTTTAATAGCAGTGTCTTAGAGATAAAATCCATTGAATACTTTGTGTGTACTGCTGGGAACCACTGTTTAATTAAGACCATCTGATGTACAACTTATACAAAACTTTATGTCAAAAAATCAAAAGGAAAGCCTTAATCAGTATTTTCTGGGTGCACCAGATTCTACTGGGGAATAGGACCATGGTTTTTATATGATGGCAGGTTGGTTGATGTCTCCAATGCCTGGCAAAATCCTGAGAAGCTGCATTTCTTTCTCTCTGTCATCATCATCATACAGAACAGGTAACCTGTCCACCACTCAGCACTGCCAGCCCAAACCTGTCCCACTCCTCTCTCACCAGAGGCATAAACATTGTTCCTCTAGCCCCGAACCCACTTACTGTGCTTCTGTTTCTTGAATTATTTACCTTTACATTCATGACTTAAAGTGTTGTAACAGGGAGTCAGAGACGTTCGGATCCATACGCCACGCTTTATTGAGAGTAGTGAACAAGCAGGAGTAATCACCGGAAAACAGGAACAACGTAGATAATC
>JAZGTJ010004899.1:0-29173 GCA_036877575.1 Botia almorhae
TTCCTTGGGTTTTCCGCACATTTTGCGTCTGGAATACATGTGTTTTAAATATGTTTTTCCATGTTAAAACATTAAACTGTAGTACTAACTTGGTAATATTTACCACACAGAAACGAATATCTGACACAAAAGCAGACTCTGAACCATCACTATGACCTGTATGTTTTGCATAAACCGGCTACTGTTAGCCCTTCTGAAAGGCTTCTGGCATGGGCCTTATAGTTAAAGATTTAATCTAGTAATTGAAAGATTACAGAGGCAAGATTCATTATTACTAACTATTATCATTGTCCCCTTGACCATGAGGACAGTCTTTGTCTCAATGAATGTATTGTACATTGTTTTAAATAAAAGCCTCAACTAAATGACAAATTAGTATGTGATCTTACATCAGTTTGAGTTGGGGTTAACATATATTTAGGAATGACCTAAAGGTGTTGATCTGAGTGTATAGCCCAAGTAATCAGACCCTATTATACCCAAGTGGCCTGTCCTCAGGTGACCAGTCTGCAGAATGATGCTAATGCGCTAACATACGGCTAAAGTCTTAACACTGCAACCCCTGCTCAGGCTAATGATTTCCCTTAACATAATCATCTAATGTTCCCATATAATCATATGTTCCCTTACAAAATCAGATTGTCAAGAATAGCATAATGTTATTGAGAAGTATTGTTTTTAAATAGCAGTCAGTTATTGAAAGATTATCAAGGCTAGTCTAGTAATGAACATAACTGGAATGAAGGGACCACAGTGGCAGTCTTAAACTTTGACCTTCAGATGTTGGGCTTTCTCAGACAGCTCTGGTCTTGGCTCATCCTTAGATCCAAAGCTGTCTTGTTGACATGCTGCAGATTTAACTTCAGCTGATTAGCCTCTTAGCCTGTCAGTTCTGGTAACGTATACCATGTCAAAGGTCTTCAGCAGGATTTTGACTGTTCTGTGTACCAGTAATACAGTGCTTATAGTCTTTAAGAAGGATTGGGCTGCTTGTTACTGACGTTTGCTTTGTCATATGCTGTACCTAGAAAGCAGGTACCACGTAAATCTTCCCATATTCCTTTCCCTTTTTGACATACTGTAAATATACCGATAAGGGTGAATTTAACTATGGTGAATTGAATATGTTAAGCCATAAGAATCACATCTGTGTCTACTGTCACTATATCTAGAGCAGCTGAAATCTGTTTCTGTATATTACTGATTACTATTTCTCTGTTTTTATACCATCTCTGAGGGAGAGTAAATGAGGATTACTAAACTGTCCCCTGATGTGACTCTTGATTTGTTATTACTGGAATTAATAACTAATTATTTCATCATTTCTAAATTCACCGCCATTACCTCTATTGTCACTTTAGCCCGGCAGGCACGGAATTAAAAGGAAAAGTCTGTTATTTGTATTACTATGACAGTAATAAACCTCAAAGCAAGTGAGAAGGAAAAAGATATGAGGAGATGAAGACAGATGATTGTAAGCTTTGACAGGAAGGGTGTATTGATTGGTTTAGTGAGCGCGTGCCTTTTAATTTCCCTGACTGGCTTTCCACCCTCCGTGTTTGATGGATGAGCGAAAGCTTCAATCTCCATTCACAACCTGATGAGACACGTACGCACACGTAGTGACAACACACCACACGCACAATAAAACCGTACATTGTAACGCGCTACATCAAGAAGTTTGGCAGTAGTAACGGCTACGTGCTAACAGTTCTATGCGCACGCGTCCTTATGTGCACACACAGAACAACAAACTATTACAAACCGGTATGGGTGCCCCTTAATAATAATAAATCCCATGAGTCTTTGCCATTTTGATTAATGGACCTTTATTAGTCCCGAACAAACATTTACATATATGAATAACATATGAACCTATGAATAATTAACATAAGAGCAATTAACAGACTCGTTTCATGTGGCCTTCAGATTAAGATTTGGGCAACTGCATCTTAATACTCCACGGACGGTTTAACACAGGCAACGCACGCTCTCAATATTGCGTGCATCAAAATTCACACCTTTTCTGCATTTAATTTTGCAGAAACGCTGATATATTGGATGAGGTGATACGTCTTGCGCGACGGAGGGAGGCGTCTCAACCGAGACATGAATTCTGATGAGTGGCAGAACGGACTCAGGAGAGGGTGTGTGGATATGTGTGGAGAGGCCGAGGTAATTAAAGGTCTTTTAGAGTAATTATTCTGTCATAACACAGAGGTTTAATCCAGACCCCTCCTGTGATAACATGAGGGATGTACACTAATTATACAGCACACTATTGCTTATGGCTCTCATTCTGTACATAACATACACACGCCTTCCCTTGTATTCATGGTTTTAGGTACCTATGTAGGGCAAGATTTTACACTGGACAATACATTACTATAAATGTTTGTTGTGCAAAAGTAAACAAAAATGTCCTTATAATTAAACATTTACACGTTTGCTTTTAAATAGCGACGTTTTGTTCATGGTTTTCAAAAACGAGGGAATATCATGCAACCCGCCTGTGTTGGCAACTGCTTACGCTCTTTAAAATTAAGGTGCTATAAGAGTTCTTTGGAGTGATTCCATAGAATAACCATAGAATAACCTTTTTTCGTTACCCAAAGAACCTTTTAATAAAAGGTTCTTGAAATATTTCTTACATTTTATAGCCTGTAGAATCGTTATTTTGGAACATCAACAATAAGTTGATATGTCATCAACAATAAAAACACATAATTATATGATTACTTACATTTTAATTTTTGCATTTCACATTTTTTCCGCTGGCCGTGACTGTATCAGAACAGACACTTAACTTATTTTTAGGTCATGACCCCCCAGTTAAGAAACATTTCTTGTAATGACATAAGATTGTGACTGGTGATCGTTTTAATGCAAAGGTTTGTTTTTGTGGCCCATGCCCTTGTGATCACTCCCTCTCCTAACAGAACGTTTCCTTTTCATTTGAATTTCAGAGGTTATCTTTCAAGGAGAGAAGCATTTACCATTTCACAGTCCTGGTAGTAAACGTTTAGTCAGTGATAATCCTTAACCAGTTAACTCAGCTAACTCAATACAATTGTTAAGTGGACGTAGAAGGGCAGGTTAATTTACAAAGGCAGTACGGTGAAGCGTCATCTCAGAACAGTTTTGGTGTAGTGAGTCACAGGGCACAAAGAGTAAGAAGGTCAATATAAGCAAGAAGATTAGGAAAAATTAGGAAGTAAAAGGGAGTAAAAGTCAATATGAAATATTTAACAGTGTGTATACGTGTCAAACAAATTGAAACAAACAAAAAGATTGTCATATTTACTCCAAACAGCCTCAGGGCTTTGGGGACACTAAATATATAGAAAAGAACGTGTTGTTCGATTAGCATGAACTCGTGACATATTGTAGCCTGTTACAGCTGATTAGCAACCCCGCTTTTCCAGTTACCGGCAGTGCGGGGAACGCTTACTGTGGGAATCTTCTCCTCAGCCATCTGCTGGGTTACGGGTAAAAGGATGAGGTGATAATCCATTCACAGCCAGTACATTCAAGAAGAGGAAGACAAGAGGATCATTCCAGAACTGCAAAAAACATGCTATTAGTGTCCCGTAAGTCCCCTGAAAGTGATGACAAAGAAGGAAGGAGGTAAAAAAGAAGATGGACGACATGGATTTTGACAAGTTTATGATAAAAGTGTGTACACACACACACACACACAGATATGCTGTACATACGCTGTGTTGCTTCTGCAATGTGAAACCGTCTTTAGCTTTTGTGTTAATGGAAAGCTCTAGAAAGACATAAAGCAGCACAGTTCTGAGAAACAGTTAAGTTTCAAGAGAGATGTCCCTGATCAAAAGCATAGCCTATTTTGTGAAAAAAAAAACTTTTTAAATCATGTTAAAGTTGCCCGGCTCTCATGGGCTTGAGCAGCAAATCAAATATTCTGTGTAATCTGATTGAATTGAACAGAAACTGCATGAATTAACATCCAGCCAGACACAAATGGAAAAAGTACAACTTTAAAATGTAATTTTTCTGTTGTGAAATAATTCCAACCAATTCAGCATTTTTTACTTTGGGTTAAGGAATATGACAAAGTTGTTTGATCACAAAAAATGCCAACTCCCTTTATGCGGTGGAAAAAAATCAAATCAAACTTTTTCTCAAAACTCTTTGTGGGAAAATATTGATCGCCTCTTTCATTTTTCACTTGCGGCAAATTGAATTCTCCGCCTTGAACATACTTTCCTCCTTTGAACAAATCAATTGATCTGTCCCTCCTGACTTCGCTCACTCACTGAATTGTTCGCTCTGTTGTCTGAAGTGGCCGGCACTTAAAAACGCAGCTGCCTAACCCTATTAAGTCCTTCTACAAAAGCCTGTTCTTTGGACAACTGCGAGGGGTTTATCCAGGGACCTACTTCTCTCTGATATCTTTGCAATATATTACATAATGAGCTGGGCATCAGTTCTTTAATTACAACGAGCCAGCTGTGTTTTCACTCAAATTCTGAACATACATAAAATCTCACAGAGCTTCAAAGCATAACACCCACAGAAGCACAGAATAAATCATGTAGCGCTGGGAATGCTGGACCCAAAGCGTGGCACGCTCTGTGTAAAAATTCCCTCTATTTATCTGCAGCCTGCAGGTAAAGAGTTAAGGGGCTTTGTTCTTATATTTGCAGTTTCTTTTATCACCACCAGGGGACACGTGGCAGTAATTTTGTGTGTGTGTCTAATATATATATATATATATATATATATGCACAATGTACATACATATATGTAATGTAGTCCAATGTACTCTTTTTGGAAATTGGAATACTTTTATTATAAGCACACATGAAATATGTTCATTTTACCTAAATATTCTTAACTTTAATTGAAACCACATGTCTTAAGGTGTTCGCTAAATAAACAAACAAACAGACAAACATTACATTGTTTTGACATCCCAAATATATTTTAAGCTTTTTACAGACTTAAGCAAAAAAGATTTAATAGATTTAAAAAGATAGATTTAATAAAGCAAACGTAGTCATTTTATGTATTTATTAGATTTGCTTTGTCTGTAAACGTGACAGATGTGGTCCAAGCCGCAATGATATTCTGCTATTCGAATCAGAATATCAGGAAGCTGATATTGAAATATCAAGCTTGTGTTTGTATGGCCTTTAAACACATGACTCAATCAAATACTGCCCCCCTATGGCTTATCTGTGTAACAGTCATTACGATATAAAGTCAAATAATGATTTTAAAGAAATTGTGTTTGAGAGGCTGGGTAAAGGTGTCATTAATGCTGTCTTTCTAAAGCAAACCAAAAGACTAAATATAGCAGCAACAATGAAAATTCAATTTGGGGCTCGACGGGGAAACTTAAACTTTGTCAGTGTTGACGTCTGAACTTAGACCTTCATTATAGGTTGGCAGCCAACAGGGATTTTTAGGAACACAGAATCTTGATGAATTATTAATAATATCAAGACTGCAGAGTCTCAGGGCAAACATACACCAACAGGGTTGAATCTCTGCCATCAAATGTTAATATCTTATCAGCGGCGCAATGTACAAGATGAGAGAGAGAGGACAATAACAGGAAGAGAGAGGGAGAGAAAGAGAGAGTAGATAAAGACAGAGAGAGAGAGAGAGAGAAAACAATGAACGCATCAGTTGGGCATTAGAGGCCAGAGCGAATCTCAGGAGATACAAGAGCGAGAACATCTGTGTTTCTCCCTGAGAAGGGAACGGTAGCACGGAGACCACCTGCAGGTGTGTATGAGCATATGTACTTGCAGGTGTGTATGTTTTGGAGGGTTCCTCTGTCACCATCCTCTAGAGAGTTGAGCTCTCGTGCGGGGACGACAGGATCTTTCATCTTGGCTTATGTCCCAATCAATCAGTGACAGTGATGGAGGCCCCAGTGGCCAGACCCTCATATAGACCCAACTCTCCCACTCTGTCATTATTAACCCACACTGAAGGAGAGCTTGGAGATTTAACCACAACTATTTATTCAGTCGACGTGAGATAAAAACAAAACCATTACATACAAATCTCTTTTTAAACTGTGCCTTACTGACAGCATCCTTGCAAACCAAGAATAAGTATGAATGCCTCAACTCAGGAACTGGTACACATGCATTCATCAGCAGATGAAACAATGGAATAAAACTGTTTACTTTCAGATTTGCTGTTTGGGCCAATATATGCATCATGGTCACATAACATATGCAATATGACACTTAATATAAATTAACTATAACCACTTATTTATCTAAAGCTGTTTATCCCCTACAGCCAGAAGCAACACAATATTTGTCGAGCTTTATGCCGAGGTGCATGCTAGAATTATGAGCCGTTCACTCACCGGAAGTTATTAAAAACAATTCACGTGTTTGCAGAACAAAATGCAGCTAGGTGTCTCGAGATACATTAAAATTGACATACACAGCATCTTAAAAACTCACAGTGCGACGGTATTAATAAGATACAGAGTAAAGGATGATGTACATCCAGTCGGTTTTTGCGGCAAATTGAACTAGTAGTATCAGTCGGAGGCGTAGAAATAACGAGTCGCGTCAACTCCATTGACGCCAACAGACCACAAACCATTTTTTTAAAGCCTCTCAGTTCACAGAAGATAAATCTCCAGATATTAACAACACGATAGAATTGTATTAAAACAAGACTGTTTGCGACAAGATTTTAAGATATACATTTACAAAATAAGATTGAATATGATCAGAACATCACACATTGTATTTTTAAGATGTAAATGGCCTCATGCAGGTGAACTAAGACAAACAAAATTCTTATTGTCCATGTTTCAATATATAAAATATCTTTTTACAAACCAAAATGTTATGATCAATCATTGAATCGCTCTTGTTCACAGTCTGCCACATAGCCTAGCATTTCCAAAGCAGCAGCTCACTGGTTAATTTAGTTTCTTTACGGCTATCAAAATCCACAATTTACGGCTTTTAAGCTTCACCATTTCCTTGGCGTGCAGTATTAGCAGAGCTGAAATCCCAGTACCCCTCTATTTCCCAGCTCTGCGGACTAATTTATGGCTCTCTGTAACTGAACTTTCCCACTATTTGCCTGGCAGGCAACATCAGGTTTCCACGCTGCACAGGTTATGCGTGTCTGTGCACATTTATCACACAAAATAAGGCTCATTACACTCTGCACGTGGTACCACAGAGAGCAATTAGCCCATAATGCAGCTTCCACCTGCCATTTTTCTATGCCATAACATAACCAGGTAAAACTAATTGCTAACAGCTAATATCAAATCGAAAATCTGATGAAAGCCTCTATTGTGTATCCTGTTATCTAGCGCACCAGAGTTAGCATGTCTGTTTGTGTATGCCTGAAGGTGAATGTTCAACATACATGGCACATTCGCGTAAAAAAAGATGATTAATGTACCCGCCTCTTGAATTTGTCACATTTAAATGGAATCAATAGTTTAAGGCAGTGAAAGACGTTTATTTCCTCTCCAGTCTCTCAGAAAACTTGAAGGGAAATTCTGAAAAGGGGGAGAACTTATTGCCCCCCTGAGGCTCTTCCCTCCTTCCCTTTGCTACTGAAATCCATTTGGTCTGGTCCCCCCATTAGGCTCGCTGTCAGCCAGTGGATGCTGGGAAGGGCGGCTGGGTAGAGTGAGGGGGAAATGGAATGAATTTACCCGGTCATGTAGAGCGGGTGTCAGAGACAAACTCAAGAAGCAATCCATCAGTGGCCCGGCCTGCCTGTCAGAGAGAAGGGGGAAGGGCGCGTGCAGAACAGACACATTGGGTCACCGGAGCATCTTCATCCTTCAGTGGCTCGTGTAAAGGGGGTCTGGAGTAGAAATGTAAAGGGTGGAGGGGGGGGGCTTTTTTATCAACACACTTTCTATCTCTCACTGGCCTGGTGATGAGAGACCCAGAGTACAATTATACCCCATGGTGGGTGCCTTTTAAGCAGGCAGGCTAACCTCTGACCCCATTGTCTCTGCTCCAGGGCATACAACTCTCGAACATACGCTCCGCTGCTCTGAGCGAGAGCAGATACACCAACTCACTAACAGGCTTTATTATCATTGCCTACTGTTAGCATGCCATCTCAATTAATAGACATCATGTGTGACTGCCGTCTACATTCATGCAATGGAATTCCCTAGCCGTACCACAAGTGGGTGAGCAAATGCCTAAATATGTGTCCATAAGGGTTTCATTTAACATGGTGAAAAGAGGGGCGAGAGGCTGAGAAGCTAATATCCAACAAACATTTCAAATAAAAACATTTCTGTATGCATTTCACAACATTTAACAGATTCAAATGCAACTGCATCATGGAAAATATTACCGGATTCTTTTTTGTTTGCAGGAGAGATTTACAAAAAGTGTCCAAACACAAAGTGATTCGTAAAACTTTTATTATTGCTAGGCATTATGAAACAATTTATTTTAATCAAACGAAAATGCCGTTCTCTGTTCTGCAGTTTAACTGCTTTAATATGTGTTCCTGTAGCTCAGTTGGTAGAGCATTGCAAAAAGGTTGCGGGTTCGATTCCCAGGGAGCACCCATACTGATCAAATGTATAACTTGCGTGTACTTGCATGGCTGTATATAATGTTTTACTATTAAAATGTAATATTGCAGCACTGATAATATTGTTGGCACGATGTTTTCCTTTTTTGTATGTTATTTGGATAGAAACATTTGTTTGATAGAAACATTTGCACATGGATGCATAAATGCATTTGCTGTTATTTGCAATATCCATAAATCCATTTTGCACATGCATAAATAAATTCAAACGTGGTGTCAATTTACTTAAAAAAAATCTTTATTATTCATAAGGTAGGATTAACAACAAACATGCGTTTTACCACAATAAAAAACTGTAAGATATTGCACTGGTTTAACTAGCAATTTTTTTCCTTGCCTATTTCTATTCACTTGTGTCTGTTCAATTACACCGTCTCCCTTAGCCTTAGAGGACAAAGCATGATTGGACACACGGATAATGCCTACATCCATAAACACAAATGTACTTCCATTGACTCCCTCATAACTTTGAGCATCAACTTTAAAATACACATATCATCATTTTCCCATTCCAGCTATGCATCATGTTTAAGGCAGAGACCCTTGCTCACCAAATAACTTTAGTTCTTTTTATATTAAAGTCAGAATACAAGAATTCAAATTGTTTACATTTACACACAGAGACGTGTTAGGAGGGCAGTGGTTGGACATAGTGGTCGTCGTGTTTATAGTGGGCTGACGTGAGTAGTGTGCATGCTCCAAGGTTTTCGTTTGTAAAGAACTGAGCTTATGCCAGAGGTCAGAGGTAGCAGGTGAATTTGCCCTGGACGATGTGTGTGAGATTACATTTCACCAGCGCATGCACGGACACTGATGGATAACCACCTCAGGCATTCTGTCACCTGACTTCTCCTCAACAAACAGCCCAATCATATCATCATCCCTGTCACGTACACAAAGAGGCATTTAGCCCTCTCTTTCATAGCCCACAGCGACTCCTGACTTCTGCTAAGATGAATTCAATGCTTTTGCATACTTCAAAAAATTGTTTTCTTTTTTTGTTAACACCACAGTGGGTAGAATGTGGTATAATTAATCAAAGACTTAATGTAAACAAAAAGAAACGCTAGGCTAAATAAAACTGCAAACACAGTATGTGACTGATTTTAAGTCAATGTTTTTACACCCTGTAAATTCTCTAGTGTACACCCCCCCCCCAGAAATACAATCACTAGTGGCTAAACGACAACATGTGCCTGTACACCAACACTACACAACACATTGAAACATAATGCACTAGTGCGCCGTTTACAAACCATCTCTTCAGCTGGACTCATGTAAACATTTAAAGAAAGCCTTCCAAATTTAGTTCAAATGGACATTTTAAGTCCCCTGTGGACTTTAATCTATGAGAATGTTACCTGTGGAGTGGGATATGATGTAGGTCATCCCTTGGGGACATTATAAATAAGCTTTGAGTTTTTTTATAGAGACAGTGTATTTGCGCCTGTGTATTTACGTCTTGGCCACTGGGATGTACAACTGGTCCATCATCTCTTGATGCAACAGAGCAAACACTTTTTACACCCGACTGTCCACAGATGCATTACTAACTTCAACCGAACAGCATTCATTTCTCGCCAAGTGTATTTTTCTCACTACTTGAAGCCCAGGTTAATTCGGTTTATTAGGAAGTAAGCTTCAGGCTGCAATGCTATCAACAGCTCCATTCCTTTGGGTTTCAATAAAGAAGCTTAAATGTGCAAGACATCCATTCACATTTCATATGGACAAAACATGAATTTGATTATATATCGTAACTGTACATACCATCATCGTGTGACTCCAGTCACTATCTGTAATAACAGGCCAACAAAAATCACTTGAAGTTTTCCATATGAGCAGGACCAAAAGTAGCACTGGAGTGTAATCACTATATATTAGAAATAGCCCTACTTTCAAAATTGACTTGCTCTAAGCAACAAGATCCCTTTTGTCCTGTGAGCATGTGTTGAATGTTAAGCAATAAATTGTGTGGTGAGCTTAGCGGATACACAACACAGACAATTAAGCAGAGCAGTACTGATTTGAAATGCAAAACACAGTGAAAATATTAATGGGCTTAAGACAGGGGTGTCAAACTCCAAGGCCAGTGTCCTGCAGAGTTTTAGCTCCAACCAGCTTCAGCACACTTTCCCGGACGTTTTTAGTAATGCTGAAGACCTAGATTAGCTGGACCAGATGTGTTTAATTAGGGTTTAATTACTCTGTAGGACACGAGCTGTGTTTGACACCCCTGGCTTAAGATGTTTCACAGAAGTAAGGTACACCTAATTCACTCTAAATACATTAAGATGTTAGCACATCTGTATGTCAAGATAATACTACAAGGTACTGCAGTCTCACATATTGGTCAACCCCCTCAAGAGCCCAACCAAACATGGGATCTGGTTGGATACTGTATTTATTGGTTTTCATATTACATATGACACACGAAATAAAAAGGGTCTGTGCAAATACATCTTTGCCTGCTTTTTGACAAAGAGCTGAATCAGACGGAGCTGACATGGCAAAGATAGGACACTATTCAAAAACACATTTCCATCCTGTAGTACATAAACTGACAAAGAACAGACTTTTTAAAATATTGATTGTATAAGAACCCCCACACACACACTCAGACAGGCTTTATATACATGGGTACACATACGCGCACATACATTTCAGGTACAAGTCTGTTCAAAGAAAAACAAATATACAGAGACAACAGGAGATTGGTCCAGATATAAAATGTGTGAGTGGGTAAGAAATAAAATATGGTCCGCTTAAAATTTTTGAAAAATGTTGACTCCCCCTCAAACCAAATGTGACAAAACAAACACTTAATCTACAAAGAAAGATGTGCAAATGACTTGCTCTTTATGTAAGGTCATATAGTTGAAAAAGTCAGATATGAAGTTTGACATTACTTTAGTTGAATGTGTGAATGATGGCCAAAGATCACAATTCAAAGTCCTTTGGAAATGACATCATTACATCTGATTACAACCATTGAGTAACATTTAAATAGCTAATTCATGCAATTTATGACCATCATTCTACCACACGACACATCCAACGTTCAGTTACCACACAAAACGTTACGGACGGCTGTGCCATTAGGGGGATTAGACTTACATTTCAGTGTTGCACCTGAACCCCGAGGAGTGCAAGAAGGATGGAAAATGAAGTTTGGTTTCTCTTTTTACACGTGTGATATTACCTTCTTGTAAAAATTGCTCCGCATACGCTACTCTTATTGCTGCAATATGTCTTCCTCCAAATTTGAACAAGCAGAGGGACATGCAAGTGAAATTTTGAGGTGCTGTTTTAAGGCACAACTATACCTACTACATAGAATTTTAAAGGAATATTGAGATAATATGAAGAGGTAATATACTGAATGTGGGTATGGTTTCTGTCTCTCAGGGCACGGAACCAAGTATATCTCCAGGTTTTATAACTGTTAAGAGAAATATTTAAAAGCAATACCAAGGAAACCAAAACAATGACACAGCCTCAAATATTTTGTGACAGCATAAAACATTTGGCAATGACGCTGTTGGGTTACTCTACATTACTTTCTTATCTTATCTTTCCAATAATTTTGCAGGGATAATGACATTAAATAGGTAAACTTCCTCCTGTTACAATGTGTTTTTGTCTGTTAACAGGCAAAGTAGTTAAAGCTGAAGAAACAGCTTTTTCTGCTACGTTGTCTTGCTGGATTTATCTCGAGACATAGTGGAACTTGGCTTTGCTTGTGTCTGTGCTTCAGACCTAGACCTCGGTGTGGTATCACTTTGTGGAGTCCCTGATCTGTCCTGTTGCTCTTCACCAGCTTGGCAGTTTGGGGGAGTTGGCTTTTTTGAAGTCCCTGGAACCTCTACTGATCTTTGAGTAGTGGTGGTTGGCTCAGATTTGGTTGGTGTTTGTTTAGGAGCTCCGGTAAGCCGTGGAGAGGTAGAGCCAGATCCAGCAGATGGACTCATCCTATCAGAAGAACCAGGATGCTCGAGGCGGTGTTCTTTTATCTTTGGGTGGGTGGCATCTGCCTGGGGACGCTGGTCTTTTGTCCGTTCCAGGGCCTCTTTAGTTCCAGGGAGGTTTATTTTGACAGGGCCCAACACACTCTTAGCCACAGTGGCCAGCTGAGACACAACTTTGTCCATTCCACTCCCTGGCGGAGTGGATGCAGAGGCTGTAGCGGCAGCAGCGACAGCTGCAGCTTGTCTGCGGTTGTCTGCCTCCTTCATTTCCTTTGTGATGCCTCCAGTTGGTGTAGTGGCAACTGGGCTATCCCTAGTTACCAAAGAAGCAGTGCTAGTGTCCAGTCTGCAACTGATTTTGGACCTGGGCTCAGAAGTTTTGGAGGTCCTTCGATCCAAAGGAGGTGTGGTGGGTTTGGCAAATGGGTCTTTAATAACTGTGCTAAAGGCACTGCTATGGGTGGAAAAGGTGCTGGGTAAAGAGCTAGGCTGAGGTGGAGAAGGCCGAACACTGGATTGAGAGTCCTGTGCTCTTGACTCTACCTGCTTTAAAACCTCAGCTGGTGCTGAATTGTAGTCTTGGGTGATAGTAGAGGTTAGGAGATTTGTGGGAATCTGTTCTGGGGCCTTGGCTGCCACATGCATTGGTGGTGAGGGTGAAGATTGAGTTTGAGACTGAGTAGTAATTTGGCTTTGTACCTGCAGTCCTCGACTAGATAGGGGTGATCCTGGGGGTGCAACTGTAGAGTGTGTCAGACCCAGTGTTGGTGGAGCTGCAGGTCCTATCCTGATGGTATGGGGTAAAGCTATTACAGTGGTGGGCCGTAGGACATGACTAGGAGGAATATAGGTTGTCCTGCGTCCATCCTGGCTGTCTTCTGAGCCTTCATCTGTCTCATCCTCAGAGGAGTCCACCTCATGGATAGCATCCTGTTTCTGAAGAGACTCTCGACGTTCAGCACGATCCTGGCGTATGGCAGACAGCTTGTCTTTCAGTTTACTCTTACCAGGAACAAGTCCTAGAGTTCCAGTTCCAGACTCAGGACCTTCTTGCCGGCCCAGCTTACGAACCGAACTCTTCTGCAAGCTGCCTTTTTCCGCAGGAGACACTCGTCCACCTAGCAAAGTCTCACTGGCTGACTCCTGCAAGCTCTGTAAGCTAGGGTCTCGTTGCAGCATCTCCTTTTTAAAGTCTGAATGTGAGGTATCAAGACTGTGTTTGCGGCTAGCACCAACTGGTAGCTTTTTATCAACAGCAGAGGAGGGAGAAGGTGATGAAGATGATGAAGAAAGAGAAGCTGCAAGTTTCTCAGCGGACTGGACACGTTTAAGCAGAGGAGAACGTGGAGGGTCTGCACTCTTTGGGCGGGATATCTGTCGTACCAGCGGAGGTGAAGAATGGAGTTTTACAGGAAAGGACTGGCCGATTGATGAAGTGATGAGACCATGGCTTGGCAGTGGAGAAGGAGATCGTTGAGGGGAGGTGCTCTGAGGGGTGGGAGATGGTGTGCGGGCCAGTGGAGATAAGGGAATGTTGCCTGCAGATTTGCGACGGGGAGAGCGGTATTGCCGCTGTAGTTTGGGGGCTAGACCATGCAAGGAGCTGGGTCTGATCTGACCAGAACTGGCAGGAGAGTTTGGCACACTGGAGCTAGGTGAGCTACTCTGAGATGAGTTTCCACCAACTGTATTAGAAGAAAAGAACAATGCTGTGTTAGTACTGTATTAGAAGAAAAGCAACCACGCTATTTACTCTAATTTTCTATTCAATATTTTTCTAGATAACAAATGTAAAAAAATTAGCTGACATGATTGAGCACCAATATGTGTATAATAATTATACATAAATGTTGAATACTGTTCTACTGTTCAAAATGTTGAATGAGAGAAGGCAGCACCTGAGTGGGCAGAGTCAGGTGTGGAACGACAGCCCTGTGTTGGAGAACGAGGGGACATGTGTGTAGGGGATCCTGGGACACTCTCACCAGATGAAACTGAGCGGTTGAGAGAGGAAAGACTGCGACTGGTGTGAAGGAGAGTCGCCTGCTTAGTGATCTTACGGAACAAGGAGTTTCTCTTCTTACTGCAACTGACAAAAACATACAGGCCAATTATGAGACCAAACATCTAACTGGATTTTAAAGCATAACAACTGTAAAGAACAATGGACTGTAAATGCTGGACTCACCTGTCTTGTCCTTCTCTGGTTTTGTTTTTTTTATTACGCCGAGCCATTTTGGACTTGTAGCTGGTTTTACGTGCAGGACCAACCTTAATGGATGTATTCTCAAAGGGCGTAGCAGAGATAGACACCTTACTGCCACTCTGCAACATCAAATAAAGCTTAATTATTTGAACGTCAACAATGTCAAAAACTTAAATGTGCCTTATATGGAGACTTGTGAATGTACCTTCAGAATGAGTTCCACAACTTCTGTGTGCACCAGTCCATGGACTGGCTCTCCATTAACATGTGTGATGAGATCTCCTTCTCTCAGGCCAGCCTCATGAGCAGGTCCCCCATCCTCAACGTGCTGCAAACATTACAGCATCTATACATACCTTGGTGTGGCTTTAAAGGCATCTGCACCATTTAAGAAAAAAGGGGCCAGTGTACTCACCCAGACCATGTGGTGTACAGTATATATATCAGTGTCTCCCATGTAAACCCTGATGGCACGCAAGGTGAAACCATATTTTTTGCCAGCTCGGTGGATGACTATGGCTGGTTTGATGCTACAGATGGCCGGGGACAGATCTCGGCTGGGCGAGGAGTCACGAGATGATGGGTTGGATGAGAGAGAGTGAGGGGACATGGGGCTGGCCAGTGGGGAGGCACCATGGTGATCTAAAAAAAATGACCCTTCTGTTAAAGACACACTACCTCTAAAAAAATGGAGGGAAAAAGTAGAAAAAAGCCAATACAAGGTGGTGACTATTGTTTTGCCAAGCAAAAAATGTTTCAGGATCAACATCTCAACATTTAATCAACATTAAACATTTTCCAATCCAATGTTGTTTAGAATGAATGAGATTTCACTGTGGCAGGGCAACCAAGGACAATGCAGCAAAAAAAAAAAACTGCCATGTCAGGGCTGGATAGGACAAAAACAGATTCGAAAGAGAGATATTATTGCTACATGGCTGGTTAGGACAGGGTAGCATTAGGGACAGGATTAAGACTACATCTCTTTGACAGCATTGTTGTTCCAGGATAAACAAAAGATGCTGATCCAGCAAATCTTACTTGGCAAAGTCACGAGGGTAAATCCCATGCATTCACTGTACTTACCAGCAGGGATCATGAGTGAGAGGGTGGTGGCTGAAGCTGACTTGATGACCTTGTTGAGTGGCCGTGATGTGTGTTTCTCAGTGTCTCCCGACAGCAGTCGGTGGCGTGCTCTGCGGGCCGCTAGGTCACTGATGGCTTTGGGGGTGGAGTTATCAGACCTTTCAGCACTACAGCGAGTGGCCCGATCCAACACATCAGCAGAACTTCCCGCTGAACACACAACCGAGGTGTTTTTATATAAGCCATGATGTGTACACAGAAAATGGCAAACTATGTTTTTTTAAATCATAAACCTCGGTTTTTCAGTCTTTACACCTTACACAATTGCACAATATTTGGTTTAGTTTTTTTTTGGCTAGAACAAATATCAGCCCTCAAATAGACTAACGTGTGAGTGTTGATTGGCTAATCTGGCTGGATGTGGAGCCTGGAGTGGTGGGAGATTCCTCCAGCCTTAGCTCTCTTTCCACAGGGAGCTCTGGTATGGCTTGGGGCAGATCTTCTCCACGAGGACCCCTCGCAGGGGTCTTTCTGCTCCCCACACCTCCATCCTCTTCGCTGGAGATGGCGAATCGAGGCATTTCGATGATGGCCGAGCAGCAACGGCGGCGTACTGTCAGGGGTGGGCTGGAGTCGCTCTCGGTGTGAGAGGACTCAGAAACAGAGAGACGTTTTCTTAGGCTAGAAGAAACCAAGCATGTTCATTTTAAATTGACAGACAAACATAACAGTTAAATATAGCTGGATATTTTAGAAATATAAATACACTACCATCCAAAACTTTGTTACACTACCACCCACCTACTCTTTTTAATGATACCTTTCACATTTTAGAATTATCTTCTAAGCCATCAAAACTCATTCATCTTAACTTTGTGAGATAACCAACTGGGATGCTTCAAATATTTTTCAATAAGGTCTTCTTGTATGTAGGCACAGTTTACATTTGCTTATAAAACTACTTTTAAAAATAAAGATTTAAATTACGCAATGTATTGTATTAGAATCGTGTCAAATGTGTCACTCACATCTCAGGGGAGCCCACCAGCCAGCTTCGATCTCTAGACTTCAGGCCACTGAGACTGTCGATCCGCTCTCCACCCTCTTCACTCAGACTGCGCTTAGTAGGAGGAGGGGTGCGCTTCTCCTCATGCAAAGACAATCGCTCCATACTGCTATACACCTGAAAGACGGAAACAGACAAGGCATGAAGAGAGAGAACATGGATGAGTCAAACGACCAACACTTAACTAAACGTATAAAACAGATAGCTAAGATTTGAAACTCTGATTGGATGAACCACTTTGTAATTGCACACCAATCCAATTCCAGTAAACCAAATGTTGCTTGACACTGTTATACACACTGTTTGGCTAATGAATTACATCACTTGCCTATTCATTAACATAACAATTGAACATTCGTGTAATTTATGACATGGCTTTTGGTGGTATGAAGGGTGGTTGCATGTGTTGCTCCACACCTTGCTAAATCGTGGAGAGCAGGAAGAGAACTGGCGGATCTCCAGGTGGTCTTCATCATGCGTGTCCTCCTCCTCCTCTGACTCCACGTGATGATACCGATCTGTGCGTGCTAGAGGGTGGAAAACAAAGCTACATCTCAGCTTGTAGTGTAGATCATGGTTCTAGTGGATCACAACCCAAAAATGGGTAATCGTACACAGTTACTAAAGGACAGCAAAAATGCTTTTCACATTGGAAGATGGATAAAAACCATGTTTTTGTTGTTAAGGTCAAAGGCAGTTTATCTACGTCTCCATGCTATTATGGGCCAAAAATTGTCACTTGGATGAAGTCTGCCAAACTAGGTACATCAACCCCAGCCGAGAAGTGTTTCAAAGAACATAAGCCAGTGTGGTGCATGTGTGCGTAGCAGGCACAGAAGAAAGCAAAGAAGTTTGACTTGTCATAAATTTGACTTCAGTCTGAAGACATACTGTCAAAGTAGCTAGTGTCATCCTCCGACTCCAGCTGAGGGATGAACTCAGCCTTCTGTCTTAGGAGACTGTTCCAGTCTAGATCACTGAAGAACCGGTGCTGTTTTACCTCAAACGCACTCCCTATGAGACAAAAAATGAGAAGGTCTCAACCGTCACTCAGAGAACAGGGCTGTAGGGTAACATTAAAAAGTGTCTTTTGAAGATTTTCAGTTGAGGTTTATTCATACTACAAATCTCATCAGATCAAGGAACAAATCAAGGATGAGCGAGTGTGAGGTTATGTGAGGGTGTAGGGCTAGAGGACCTGTTCCCAGGCGCTCCAGAGGGTTTTGCCGCAGTAGTTTGGAAATGAGATCTTGAGCATCAGTAGGTAAAGCCTCATCACCCTCTGGCCAGATTATCTCATCTATAAAACCAAACATATTGATGAGATCTAGAACTACAAAGTACGCCACTAACTGTGCAGAGGAGTTGAAATCAAAATGACGTTTAAATTGAAAATGGCACAACAGACCAATTTCTAAAGAAAGTAAAGGCAGATTAACAGTGACTATTCATACTGTATGCGGTTTAAGTCAAAATGACACGCGACTAATATTTCTCATTATTATAAAGACCTAATGGAAATAGTTTTTTTCTGTAGGCAAATAGAGGTTACTTTAAAAAGCTAAATCAATTATTACAATTGCAATTTTTCTGGTCACTACATAATTCTATTTGTGGTATTTTATAAATGTAATGACATTACTGTTGTCCTGAAATAAGGTAAATAGTAATTAAAAAGCAATATTTAACAATATTTAAAATAGAATAAAAACAACTTTGTGTGGCCAAACTCATAACTGCTATTATAAAATGCAATAGTAATTACATGTCCTAGTACATGCAAGATTTGGAGAAACTAACCGCTGATGACTTGACCAAACAGCTCCTCAGGTGTATCTCCAAAGAACGGAGCACAGCCCACCAGAAACTCATACAAGATGACTCCCATGGCCCACCAGTCTACTGGCTTACCATAGCCCTGCCTCAGAATGACCTCTGGAGCTATGTATTCAGGAGTACCACACACCTGACGGAGAGAGAAACAGAAGCTAATTTTGTTACCTTTTCCTTTAGTTTCCTTCTGTGAAAGACAACAATGGAACACACAGTACCTGTTTGTCCAGAAATTCACGGGCATCCTTTTCAATGTGGCCTTCATACAGATTGGTTGTTAAGCTCATTAAACCAATCTTGGACAGGCCAAAGTCTGTCAGTTTGATGTGTCCCATTGATGTGATGAGGAGACTGTAAAAAGATTAGCCATTTCTTACAGGCTGATATAAAGGAATACAAATAGTTTCTTGATATATAAAAAACACCAAGTCCACTTAAAGCCTAACAGCATGTCTTGGTGTATTTTAAGTAACTTAAAAAATAGAAGCACAACTACAGTGACTAACACAGCTTACTTTACTTAAGTTGACGCCACAGTTAACAGTTAACACACAGGTTTGTGTTATGTGCTCTTACTTGTCAGGTTTGAGGTCTCTGTGCACAATGCCATAGTTGTGAAGGTATTCCAGTGCTAGAACCGTCTCAGCAAAGTACATGCGTGCCATGTCCACAGGCAGAGCTCCAATGTGCTTCAGAAGAGTTGCACAGTCCCCCCCTTCACACAAACAAACAGCTTCAACTACACCTCACACTTGACTTGACCACGCTAACATCCTACCATGAACAATTCCAATCTCCACACAAATGCTTCATTCTACAAAATTATAGATGTTTAGGAAAGTTTCTTACCCTCCACATACTCCATAACCATGCAAAGATGCCTCCTTGTCTCAAAGGAGCAGAACATGCTGACCACGAAAGGGTTCTCTGCAAAGGTCAGGATGTCTCTTTCCACAAAGGCCTGCTGGATTTGGTTCCTCAGGATCAGGTTCTGCTTGTTGATCTTCTTCATGGCAAAGCGCTGACGGGTCTCCTTGTGCCTCACCAGAAAAACAGCCCTGATTGGAAACAGGCATTACTGCTTAATGTAGCCTAAAACTGTCGTCTTAACCTATGACTATGAGTCAGGTGGTGGTGGAGAGCTGGACATCTGAATGCACTGCTATGATGCCAAAACACATGCAATCTGCAGGTTACACTAATAGGAACATTTACTATAATTCATGAGATGTTGAGATCCCATTGTCTTACCCATAAGCTCCATTACTGATGAGTTTGATGGTCTCAAAGTCTTCCTCACGAGGGGTTTTAGTTTTGGGCTGTGGCTGGGGTGGTGGTACAGCAGCTCCTCGACTCTGCACACAAATAAAGACATGTGCTCCTAAAACTAAATCACACTACATGACTTTCAAAATCTGAACAGAATTTAAATTACTAAGCAGAATGCATTTGCCAAACTTGTGAATGGCTGCATTAAAAATTATTATTATTTTTTTATTACACACTAAGCGACCACAGAAAACTCATCTGTCAAGTCGCATCAAACTTTCGAGTCACGCAGAAACATGCATTGTTATTTTGCTATGATTGTTTGTCATTTTATTGTCATTCAACTTATTGACCTTTTGTGCCCCAGCACGCTTGATTGCCATTGGCCGATCAGCATGACTTTAATTTGGCATTGTGGAGCATCAAACCCTACTAAGAATCTGTACAATCAGTACAGTAAAATCTGTCACTGTCCCAAATCTGCAGACAGACTCGGCAACTAGTTTAAGTGTAAAATAGAGTCGATAGAGTCTTTGAAAATGTCTTAATTGTATTACTCACGTCTGTGGATTCCTCTGTCTCTGGTGTTTCAGGGTTACCACTATCATAGCTGCTCAGCTGGGCCATTTCTACAGAGTGACGGCAAAGGAGGAAGAGCAATGAACAGGGGTCATTAAAAACAAAAACACGTTCTTGTAGTTTCTGAACTAAGAATCTTAAACATGTTTTAATTAGTGTTTCTTTTAACAACAAGTGTTAACAACAACTGGTTTAATGTCAAAGATCTTACCCTCGAGGGGGTCCCTGGTGAGGCCCAGCTGGCTGATGATGTAACGAGGGATGTCGGACTTGATGCCCTGACCCTCTTTAGCATGACCCTCAGCAGCCTCTAACAGGTGGTAGAACTCCTCTGGATTGAACTCCTACCACACACCAGACACATTAGGCCTGAATTAAATCATTCAAGCTAAAAATGACCAATGTATACATCCATCCATACTTTATAGTGCTTAACCTATGTAGGGTCCATCAAAGTACATTTATATTAATGCACTCCAAACTCTTATTTCAAGCTTGCACCTATGGCTTTATTTTTACTGCAGAGGTCACATACAGTAGTACAGTCATGGTATCAGGGCTGGTGCCAAGGTACTTTAATACACACTGTGATACTAAATATTGCTATTCCTTGTGTACTAAGGTACAGAACCTTTTCATTACCATGGTAAACAAAACCCATTACAAAGCACTTTAGTTAATACTACAGTATTGATTATTGGAATAAAAATGTAATATATTTAAAAAATACAGTAAAAAAGTAATACTGTACACACATGGGCTTTCTTACTTTAAACTGCATTTCTTTGAGTATAAAATAGTAGTAAATTTATTAAAAATATATAAAATATAAAAGTAGCTTTTGTTTTCTCATGGTGTCACTATGAGGTATTTGGGGTGTATTGTGCTCACACGAAGCAGAACAGGGTAACTGCTCATTTCCTCACAGCTGCTCGTTCTCCATCACTGCGGAACCGCACTGTGTGTCGTCACACTCTTGACTACACCAAATTACTCAAAATGCACAAGAGCCCACATTATACAGTCCTGCTCCTCTGTGTGGAAGTCACAGGGGCTTTTGTGTTTGCGTGTGTGCGGTTTTGTGTACTGTAAATTAAGTGATTTTATAACACACTGTCATGGCAAACTGTATAGCAGGAATGACAACAACCACAGTCTTTTTGTTTTTTTGAAAATAACAAACACCCACAAACTAATTGCTTTGCATCTAGCATGTGCTTCATTAACTATGGAACGCATTCCAGATCAAAGCCATTTAAGAATAGCGCTTACCAGACACTCCAGCAGACGCGCGGGCCGGGCGATGATTATCATTAGCTTCTTTACCAGCTGGGTGACAAAAGTCACCTCCCCACTCTCTGAACGCTCATGAGCCTAGCGACAAACAGAGAGAACAATGTATATGTTTAGAACAGTACACTACAATATTACTCATCCTAGCTTTGCGGTATGCATCATGTATGCACTGAATACTAATATTACCTATTGAACTGAATAAATGAGCAGTATTGAGCCAGACCACATTGTGTGGAATATTGTATCCCACAATGCAATGCATTTGACTTGACCTTCCATCACCTCAGCGATAATAACTGGATGCCAAGATGCTGATGCAAAATAGTGAGGTCAGGACAAAACGAAGCATACTACTTATCAATGTGTAAAGCACTTTTCAAATGATTAAAAAAAATACAGAATATAATTTCTTTACAGTATCCAGGACACTATATTTACAGCTAATTACATTTTTGGTTATTCAAATCAAAGTCTGTCAGGCTCAAAGTAGTCATTTCATCACTGCATCAATCTTTTGTTTCAACTAAGCACTAAAAGAGGTATTTATGAAGTGTTCAGAGTAAGTACATAAAGAAAGACTTTATAAGGATGGGAGAAGAGAGAGTTCATCAATATGATGGCTTAACAGCCGACTGACAGTAATACAGTCATCTTTGACAGGCAGAACAGTGACCTCAGGGGAAGTCTAATCAACCTCTGAATAATTTATACAGATAATGAAAACGCCAGTAAACCACACACACAAGGTAATAAAGGCTCTTCGCACTGAGTAAATATACTGCAGACAGACAGAGATTACAAGAGTGAGATGTAGGACTATGGAGGCATTTGGTTTAATATACCCTGCCTGAGAGGATATCACAGGAGGTCAGATACAACACGCTTCCTGTATGCATGAGGTCAAATGAGGTCTCCTCGAGGGCCAGGCGTCACGGTGACAGGTCACTACAGTGACGGGGGCTTGAGATTGGCCCCTGTGGTTTTTAATGATGTAACCATGGGAGACTGAACGATATAGACATTTGGTCATTTGTAAAAAGATACAACCAGTTTGGCCTTAAGACAGATGTCCAGGTAAACATCTAAAGCCTGTTAACTAGGACAGAGCGTAAAAGGCAAAATAAAATAAATAAAATAAAAGTCCCCGTCCACAGACCTCAACCAAGAAAGACACAGAAAAATACTAAATAAATACTAGTCAATGCAAAAAGATAATTAAACTGTAATTCTGTTTTCTATAAGTTACTTAATAGATAATAAAAATGATTCAAATGAATTAATGATTCAAAATTTTAATCTGATGAAAAGACATCAGCCATTTTAATGGCTGATGAAATATCAGTTTAAAAATTGGAAAGTTACAATACAGACCCACTTCCGGTGTGCCACAAATCAATAAATTATGATCACGAACTTGACTCCATGCAACCCTATGAAGCGAAAACGATGCAAAACTCAACTGTTCGATGCTCATGCTTTCTGAGCGCGCTCTGTTCCCAGCACTCTAAAACGTGCTGAAGAACCTCCTCTTCCTCCAGTCTCCTCTGCCACGAAACGCAGGACATTCTCCGGTCGAGCGAGGAATCGTTAAATGCAGAAGTCCAGAATGCGTGCTTTTCTGAGCGCACCTGCCGAAGATGCAATTTATATTGCGATCCCCGTCTGGCCCACCTGTCATCATCGGCGGCCAAACTAAAACAGCCAATTATAGCGGGCTGGAAGATGTCATTCCTACTCGTCTGAATGGCAAGTATGCGTAGCACACGTATGCGCGTGTGACGGTTACGTGTTGGGGCTGCGATTGCATGAGATCATGGCACCTCCACACACAATTTCGATTCTGGCAAGCAACAGCGATGGGAGGGTTACAGACAACCAACCAAAAAAGGGGAAAACCTGACCTGATCCCTCCTTCCAAGCTCAACCCCTCCTTCTTCTCTCTCCTTATCCCTGCACCCTCCTCTTGGGTGTCTGGGATACTCATCCGTCCCTAGTGGTGGTTACTGGGGTGTGAAATTAAAATCTGGAAGGTGCTGCAGACCCCCCACAACAAACACCCACCCATTCCTACATACACAAACACATGCATGTTTGTAATGTGACTTCTGGGAGTCATAAGGTTGGCTAATGCCTTCGGGGTGCTGTTACTGGGCTAATCAAGACATCAGCAACCTGTCCAACCTTCTGACTAATGCAGATGTGACAGGTGACTCAATACCACAGGTGACCACAGACTTAATAGAATAAAGAAACCGAGACAGGAAACACACAAGATGGACTTGTTTATTAAGATCCAACTGTTCAGAGATGACCTGTGCTCTGCTGCGATGACATCACCACTATGACAGACACAGAAATGTGGATTTATGGATGAAGAACCACAGGACCGACCTCTGTGAAACCTTGCATAAAAAAAGTCAATACTCAATATAGATATGCTGTCCAGATATGCTACGCATTCTTTGTTATTGCTTTATTCCACATTTAGAAGTAATAGTAATTCAATCAATAAAAATATAGAAGTTTAGAAATAATTATATCATTTTAAAGTCTTAAATCAAAACTCTCTTATATTTTAAAAATTTCCAAGTAGCCACTGTCTGCCTACATTTAAACTTTTGCATAATCTGGACATTCTCTCATCCTGAATTATTAGATGTCACATGACACTGGGAATTGCTCCACTGCTTTTCCTTCGTATCTGATCCAACTCAGCCAGGAAATAAATACGATTAATTTGAGTTTTGTTTTTGCACATTTGTCTACAAAACAAACTCCAATGTTTTTAAGCTCACTGGAAACAAATTCAGTCATGTAAACTTCCGACTGGTAGTGCATTACCAACTGGGTCACAACGTTCCTTGTACACTTACATCCTGATGCAGCTTTTCCAGGTTCTCCTGTAGCTCATAGAAGTAGCGGGAGGTGATGAGACCCTCGCGGGATTTATCCAGGCAGTCGCGGGACAGTTCGATGACCTGGTGGAGGATGAAGCTGAGGACACCGTCAGCTAAAGGCTCGACTTTATCAGGAGCTGAGGAGGATATGAATTCCGCCAGACGTACCTCCATCTGAGCTGTGGCCTGTGGCAGAGGGGACACACACAGGGGCTCTATGACATGCATTTCATTATGACCATAAACTGGGTTTTCCAAATTATAACAGCGAGGGTTTTGCAATAAAACACAAATTCCACATAATGACCACCCTCTCTCTTCTCTGTTTTACAAATCTTTATTATACTACAAAATAAGGAATATTTGATTCATTTTATGATCCCTGAAAACATTTCTACATGGGTGCAGTAGTCAAGTTGGGGTTGTGTTTATCTGATGGTGTTTATCTACCTTGGGAAAACGCTCCTTGTAAACATGGTTCATCATGACGATCTCGTGGTCAAAGGATATGGGTGAGCGCCCAGGGCTGAAGAGCAGAAGCACAAAGGTAAGTGTAGAGACAAATAAGAAGAGATATCGCAGAAGGTCTTATTTCAATAAGAAGGTCAAGTCTACAGATCATGTCATTTCAGCTTTGATGTTGCTCTGCCTTCTAGCAGAAACATAGTACACTATACCTGTGTAATTTGAATGACAGAACTGATGCACCTACATTGACATCTAACCTCATTGATGGCAAAGCAGCATCATCAACCAATGAGATAGAGGCAATGATCCACAGGTAATACTAAAAGATATGTGTAGTGCGTGTGTGTGCACGCGCGTGCTTGTGTATTACATACGTGAAACCTGATTACAGACGCAGCTGTGACCGTATGAGTCACTCCGAGTTAGTAAAGGTAAGCTGGTCACGTGACCTTGAGGATGAGGTAATGGCGTATGTCATCAATCGAAGCCTCGCGCTCCCTATTATCTCGACTGATTGAATGAAGACATACTCACCACAACACATTTGTTTAACCTTCAGCGTGCTGTTTAGCTATGTGACAACACGCAAACACTAAATTGGCTCATCCACAGGTGCGTCAATAACAACGAGACGGGAGAAATATTCTAGTCAAATTTTCAACCTACTTGAGAGCCATTTCAATCAAAAATTGCAGACACAGGTGCAGTAAGAAAAGGTTAACCGTGACAGAGATTGATTCACAGCCGAAGGGAGCTGCATTAACAATCACACTGAGAATATTTCTCCTGCCGAGTGAGAGACGAAAGAGCAGACAAAATAAAAGGAAGAACATGCCTCCGAGCGATCCTCCACTTTTATTTAATAAAGAATTCGGTGTGCACAAAGCACCAACGCCAAAATTCCTGCAGCGCAATAACATTCTGTATTCTGACAGATGATAATTAGCAAATGTAATTTTTATCTCTCATGGACTCAAATATGTCCTTGCAGCTCCTAAAATCATCTTTTTGAAACATGACCTATAAGAAGAATCTCATTAGAGTTTTAAGCCAAATGGATTTAATTGGAGCTGTAGATATGTTCTGTGCAGAAGCATTAAGGAGATGATGGAGGAAATATGTCTGCGCATATTAAAAGCATCAGAACAAGATACAGAGGTAAACAGAATCTAATGACAGCTGAGAGCTGTGTTGGTGTAATTATTAGGACTAGAATTACGGTATTTTGTCGATTGCTTGGTTTTCTAATTTTATGGCGGGTGGGTAGAGTAAACCAGCCCATTGTAAAACTTTTAGTCCAAAATTCTGCTTCACATAACTGTTCATTATACATGAAATATTTTGTGAATGGCTGACACGGTATCACAATGCATTTGTTAGATAAATACAAATAAATACACAGATAAATAGTTACAATGTAGGAATATCAAATTATTAGAACCTGTAGTTGGATTGTAGTTTTTTTCTGGGCCAAGCTTTTAGACTAGCAACGACCCAGATGACCCTAATACAGTAGCAACAAAATTACAGGCAATCTCCTATTACTCTTTCTTTAGATAAAAACCTAATTACGTGTTTATTAGTATGACAGGAGAAGTTATCTAGAAGGATCCTGAGCGTTCGTGAAGACCAACAGAGAGAGACGCTATCACATGGAACAAAAGAAAAACTAAATAAGGCACTTCCAGAGAAAGAGAGAAAGGAATTAGAGTGTGTTAATGTGTCACAACTGAGCAACGAAATGACCTCTCAATCTCTCTGAGGACTAGGAGACCAGGGAAATCAGCGAGTTAATTGGCCGTGAGAGAGTGGTCTGCACCAACACACACAATCGCATGCCATCACCAACGAATCCTCAGACACCAAGACGCACTTATTTCAGACACATCCTGATTATAAATTTTGGTTCGTTTTTATTAACTCTGACATGTTAATTTCAAGACAAAGGCTTGACTTGCGTAGCCGGAAGGAATCCAGACTTTGTCTGTTATATTTAGGCATCGAGCTCTTTATTCGAATAATATTCTAATCTCCAGCTACTGCTACCAAATCACTTGACATATGGATGATGGATGATGACCATTGTATGTTGAGATCATAATTCCTCAAGCGCACTCGGGTGGCAGCGAGTTAAAGTACTGACTGACAGAGAATGATGGAGATCGCTCTGTGTCCGCTACATGAAGCAACAACTCTGTCAGTTCTCTCTGTATGTCGGCTATCCAACACTATGAAATTTGCATAAAACTGCTCCGTTTCCTCATGTCTAATTAACCAGCACGAGATTCAACCGCTCCCCAAACCACCTCCCTTGTCCAGGCTTTCCATCCTCGAGCAAAAATAAATCCTGAATAATCCCGGGAAGCTGTACTCGGTAAAATATGGCAGCAAAAACCCCTTTTCATCATCCAATATTTATGGATTTAATTCTGGAGTGCCGAACCCCCAACTGAGCCAGTCTTGATACTAAAGGAGGGAAGGCTGGTGTTTCCGGAATAAGAGAAAGAGGGAGAGATGTGTTTACAGATAAGAAGCTCATAAGGGAGGTAAATCACTTTCCTAGTGCTTGAGAAAATAATAATTCAGTCTAGCAGGTCATGGCTGAGGTGTGGCTGAGTGATCTTACGAGTGAGTCACCATACAGCTCTATTCAGAGAATGAGAGAGACAGCAGGAGGTAAGAACAGACGGGAAAACGTCAAAACAACACGCCACATTTCATCCCAAAATCAATTAATTAAATTTGGAGTAAAGAAAATGAAGCTTGTTTTAGGACCATTAAGATTTTTGGAATGGAAAATTGCATTTTTATTACCATAATGTGTTTGCACAAGCTTTTTTTCTTACTATATAACAATACATATGACTAAACAACTATTTAAATAAGTGAAACTGATATGCTACAATTATATACAATATAAACATTTAAACATAAACGGTTTTCGCATTATTACAGACACAGTACTATAAATACTGACAGTACTGAATATGTACTGCTGCCTTAAATCTCTTCTTAAGTTTACTTATTCAGATTTTCTTTGTTTACTTTGTTAATGCTAATATTTTTGTTTATATACTGTTTATATGTAAATATTTTGCAGTCTTTGGAGCGTTTTTTGGAGTTTTACGTTTCACTTCTGGTTATAATCTCGGTAAAACGAACTATATATAAGACAAATAAAAATCTTGAACTTTGAAATACTCGTCACGACGCGAGAAAAAACGGAAAGGTCCTAAGAATCCGATTTTTTCTTCTTTCTTTTGATTTGGGAGTTAAATATGACTCTGGCATTTTGTTGACAGGTTTCATGAGATTCACTCGGAGATAGAGGCAGAAAGACAGTGAAGAGGCATCAAGGTGAAGGGCGAACAGGCTGAATAACACATCTGCTACCGTGACAGATGGAGTCAAGAGAATAAGGTGTGCCAGCTTCCTGTCAGAGCTGAAGATTTGGCCTTTAAGAATGAGTGAGAGACTGAGGGCCCGGCTGAAATGACGCACACTCACAACTTCATGATTGCTGTGAAACGAGACCGCATACCTGAGACTGCGGGAACGGGGCCGCATGGCTGGAGACCTCCTCCCGTCCTCGTCCGTGATGCTCTCCGAGCTGAAGTGTTTGGTAAGGAAGCGCAGCTCATCCGCAGTCGGCTGGAAGGGCAACTGGTGCAGCTTCTCCTGAGATGAACATGATGACTGTGAGAAGCAGAGAGGGAGGGATTACAAGGATAGAAGGCATTGCATAGGCTACCCTGATTAATGTGGTAATCAAATGCCTTCAGAACGCTGTTGATTAATGAGCAAATTTTCCTCAAATCATTATTAAGCCAAATACAAAATTTGGTAGACATGGTAGTCATGTCGCTTTTTCAATTGTAATGTCAGGGTCAATCTTTGCCCACAACCCCGCCAA
>JAZGTJ010004900.1:0-25131 GCA_036877575.1 Botia almorhae
TGTTCTGCCCGGTACGGCTGGATAGATGATCGCCCACCAGCAGGCCGACCGACAACACATGAGTGAGTAAGAAAGATGGGGGTTGTCTGGTGGTTTGGATATACAGATTTATGATAACAGGAAATGTGGCTAGGAATAAATTGACCGCAAACTGCGTGTGTGTGTGTGTGTGTGTGTGTGTGCGTGAGAGAAAATGACAAAGGGGTGGGCGGGACCGTATCAGAGCTAAACCCTGAAAATCGGAGTGCTTGTTGGCTCACCAGGTCCCAGCACAGCACATTGTTGTTCAAATTGATTTTGTCTTACTTAAGCACCCTGCATTGTGCGTGCTGCTGTTTTGTGTCCTTGCTTTCACTTTGAACTGCAGTTCAGCCTCACCGGACCTCTGTTTATCCCTCATGCTGAGTGTTGAGATCTTGTGCTATGACAGAATTGACAAGAATCTGATTCGGTGAATAGCGTCTTCTCAAATTGTGTCTCATCCACTAAGCATGTGCAAATCTGTGTATTTTCAAATCGTCTAGTGGGTATGTTGTGTGTCAAGGAAGTTTTGTATAATTAGGCTGGATAATGGTATTTTTTTTGTCTGACAGTAATGATCATGAGTTGTTCAGGTAGTTGTTGAATGAAGATGGTGAATTTGTTAGAAAAGTGATGCTGATGGTTAGCGTGCCAGCTGTGTTCTCAGAACATTGGCTAATGTTCTCTCAAAGTTCTCTCAAAGTTAGCAAAACATTCTTGCAGTAACGTTAGTAGAACATTTTTGTTATTTAAATAAAAATGTTAGTCTTGCATTGTTGTGCAGCATTTTATAAACATGACAGAATTAAAAATCAACACATTATTCAGAATGAAAACATTTTAGGAAGCCAATCCTGTGAGTTTCCTGAACCTTCAAGCGGACCGAGATAACCCACAAAAAGTTGAACCCTGTCAAGCTCTGCTGTTATTTTACCGCACTACAAAAAATGTCAAAGCTATTTTTTTCTTTTAGTTATGGTTTACTGTCCTGACAAGTTTTTTTCCACAAAGAGGGTTTTTTAAAACAGCAAAATTCAATTTACAGACGACAGCAAGGGTTTTATCTTCAAACCAAAAGCTGTTTTTTCCACCTTTTGTTTACCTTTATTAAAAACACAACGCAAAATAAAACAAATCTGTGAAAACTAATAATAAGAGCTGGTCTCTGCAGACTTCCTCTGTACTGTGAGAACAGTAGATGACACATAATTTTGACATGTAAATTGAACCTTTTTATCAGCGTCTTATTCCCAGCCAATTGTAATTCCAGTTATTGGTCCAATCCCTTCCTGACAAATAATACCTTTCACGTTTTATCCACTGGGCAAAATATATGCAGGTTTTTGTCCAGATGGAAATGGTTTTTGGGGTTTGTGAACACAGCGCACGCTATCTGCGCTGCTCACAGGCGCCCCTTCATTTTTCTTTCGCTCTGGCAGCTTTTTGTGTCGTCTTTTTGTTGCTTAATTTTTCTGTGCGCTATGCTGAGTAAGTTAAACGTTAGAGGCACGCGTAATGGGAGTTCGGCTCGCAGAGCGGCGCTTGACAAAGTGCTGGAGGTGCGGTACGTGCGCATCAGGGTTTCCGAGTGGAGTCGGGGCCTTGGAGTCCCCAGAAGGTTCTCCTGTCAAGAGCCTGTGGCCCTACAGAAGCCCCTGAAAGGTGAAGGGGAAGATTTGCTGAATGGCAAGAAGGAAAAAAATCTAATGGCAGAGATGGAGAGAAAGAAAAAAGAGGGAGAGAATAAAAGGGCCCCTTTGAGAAAATAGCAGTGTAGATGAAACAAATTTCAAGAAAAGAAGGGTGTGAGAGGGCAAGGCTGTGTGTTATTCCCTGGTGGAGAGTTGATAAACACAGCCTTTTATCACCTGTAAAAACAGTGAGAGGATGCAGGGGCCCTGGGCCCCTCCAGGGAGAGACACTCACTGGCCCTTTATTGACTGTGTGTGCTGCAGCGGGAACGCAACACGCCACAACATGGCAAAACACGAGGAGGCTACACACACTGCCTCATTTTTTTAACCACTGAATAATTTATTGTCAAAGAAATGTCACTGGGCCTTATTTATGAAGCATAAGCACAACACATTTCTGTAAGTCGTATGTAAAACCATTCTCAAGCATTCAGCTCAGCAGGGCAATTTAATCCTCGGAATCTTGTCCTGCTAGTGTTTAATGAACACGACCTAATGATTTTAAATCCTAATGTTTTTTCCGCTGTTTTAGGTAACATCTGTATGTGTTTTCAGTAGGGAACAGAGTACTCAGAATTTACATTTAAAACATTTCCCATTGTTTTAAATGTCGTGAGATTAGTTTGAGACTTAGTTTGCTTTTTAAAAGGCTTATTTTGAAACATGTTTTCAAACTAACGTGATGGCGTTAAACGCTGCATAAACAGCAGGACCGTGGTTTAGGGTCACATTTTCCCATTGGCTGCAGAGTATGTTGAGACGTACAACAGCATCGGCTGTCTCCTGTGCTGCCATGCAGCTTCCAGTCAGCTTCCAGTCAGCTCATCTTAGCTCAATGGCCCCATTGTCAACAGCATGATTAATATTTACTGTATTCCCTTTTCCATATACGGTACTCACCTGAGACATCCTACCCTCACCAGAGCCCACTGAGGAGGGAACGAGCGTGTTTGTGTGTGTCATATCTATTATGGCTCCTCACGCGCCCTTGAGCCACAAAAAAAACCCTCTCGAACGCCCAAATGACAGACTCATCAAAAGAGATTTAAAAAGGTTGGAGAGAAAGAGAAACACTGAATAAAGGATCAGACTTGAAGGCCGGATTTCATTGTCGCTTCGATCAGAACGCGGCCCCTGATCGCCAGTTGTGTTTTCTCCTGGCAGACTAATTACAGCCGTTCACAATGTAAGCGACACGTAGGATGCGCGCTTTACAGCGTAACACAAAACAAAGCCCGGCTAATGGCAGTGCGCAAATCTTAATTACAAATCTGTTGAGAGACAGGGACGATTCCTTTTGTGGCTCCGTGGAAAGCGATCAAATAAGCCATCCTGCTCTTCCGGAGCGCGTCGGAAAACTTCACGCGGATCTCGTTGTCGGAGCGAGGCGGCGTGCGGTTTGTTTAAATGTGATCTCTTGATTCATTACGGCTCTATCAGTCACGCTGGAATGTTTTGATGTAACAGCATGTCGTGATTATGCAGACACTTAGTTTTGATTCGAAAAACTCATTTAAGTTGGTTTATTCACAACACTGCCTCCCTGTGGTACTACGGTAATAAGTGTTCTCCCAGCTATCAGTTTTAGGTTGTAAGAACGTTTCTATTAAGTAACAAAAACATTAAAAAGGTTTATTGAAAGTTCTAGCAATGTTCAAAATGTCAATTTTTTTAGACATGTTAATGTTATTGTTTGATTTTATGAACGGTATTCAAGCATTTTTTAATTCTGTAATGTTTATAAAACGTTCCAAAAGTACCGATAAGGAAACGTTCTACTAACTGCAAGGACTTTTTTGATGTCTTTGAAAGAACTGTGAGAACGTTAGCAAATGTTCTGAAATTGTTCCCTGTTAGCTGAGTCGTGGTTACAGATAAATTATTTAATTCACGGTGGTCTGTTGTTTTGCCTGTGCAGTAATTTTGCTGGTCTTTGGCTCATGCCAAGCCTCTCACAGCTGTGTAACCTCATGTTTCTGGTTGATATTATAATGTCTGGTACAGTTATTTGTTCTTTTTTTGTACGTCCTTGCCTGCTCTCTCTCTCTCCTCGCTCTCCTTCTCTCTGCCGATCTCTTTGCATCTTTCATCCTTTCTCTCTCGTTTTGCTCCTGTTCTCTGTCCTTTCTGTCCCGGGTCTTCACAGACAGATTGACTTGCTTCATCTTCTCTCCTTCACATATCAGCAGCAGCCCATTTCAGTTCTCATCTCTCCTTCAAAGGCTCTTTCGCGATCTCTCTCTCGCCGCCTCGCTCTCCGGGGAGTGTGGAGGGAGAGGAGAGGGCAGCCTTGAAAGACAAAGATGAAAGAGAAAAGACGAAACAAACAAGCAAACAAATAAACCCTGCAGTAAAACAGCTTTTCCATTTCATCCGTGGCAGGAAAAACACAGCGGACGCAGACCAACAAGGCCCAGGTGGTGCCGTGCACGTACGCGGCCACAGAGCTTAGAACATTGACCCAAAATGCTGAAAGACCAGGATCAGGTTTCTGATGAAGGTCCCGGGCTTTTCTTGTCATGGGTTTGTGTTAAATCTCTCCCAAAACCTAGTGAGCTGCCTCGCTGCCCTCATAGATACCTGCAATCTAATACATCATCTTTACCTTCATGGAATGTAATGCAGTTAGTGAGCTTATGAGATGATTTACGTCAAGAACAATATAAACAGTGGCCCATATGAGAGAGCTGCCTGTTGGCAAACTGTTGGCATATAAAAATATCAGCCCAAATGTGATATATTATTAGCCCGAATTATAATTTTAGCAAATTAACATTTTTGGTAGAATGCACTTTTTATTATTATTATTAATTTTTATTATGCACTATTTTATTATTATTGAATGAATTTATCATTTTAAATGAATTTTCATTGTAAGGGATATATGCAATTCTCCCAAATCTAATAATTCTCAAATCTCATAATTTAGATTTGTTATCATCATTAACATGCCTAGCTTTTGAAGCCTTTACTTCACATTAAATACACACCCATCATGCCTTAAAATACAGCCTTTGTAGACAGCTCACAAAGTTTTGGAGCAGAGCCGTTTTGATTTGAATGCTGGTCTGCAACATGGGACGAGGTTGTGCTGATGACCCTACCTGGCTGCTTAACTACCTCTCCCAAAAACGTCTGGGCTGTTGACCAGCAATTGGTCTAAGCTGGTTGTTTGAGCAGAAGAATGATCGCCCCAAACCATTACATCACATTTAATCTGATTTCGTCAGATGATCCCATGTGCAACTGAATGAACAATATTAGAAGAGAAATATTCCTGCAATCTATCACGGGCGTAATTGAAAAGCTGCAGAAAATCCCCTCTATCGTGCGCCATGCTAAGTCAAGTCTTAAACATTCCCCAAACGCCCGCTGGATATTTACCCCACCGGGGAGCTGTTCCTTGGGGACAGCGGCTATAATAAGGGGCTCGGCATCCGCCTGTCTCTCCGTGTTTCTGCATCTGTTCCACTCATTATCTCTCTGTCTTTTGTTTTGTGTAAGGGTTTAATGGAGTCTGGTCAGAGGGCTGTAGAGGGGTCTAATGAGGGCTGTATCACACACGCAGGGCAGTGTCAAATGTCTGGCCTTATTTACAGGTGAGGGCTTGCAGCACATGAAACTGGACACAGAGAGTTAATTAGGCGGGAAGCTGAAGTGGACAATGATGAGCGAATGTTATACAGTACATACTGTATCTTACATACACAGACACACACACGCGCGCACACACACACACACACACACACACACAGGCAGCTGATGGGAAGGCTGCTTGACCTTCAGGGCTGGAGAACATTTCCTGGGCTTCCAGACTAGCATGCTTCTAGAGTTACATGCTTGTAGCTCTCCTAACACGCACACACATTTATTTGGCTATCTAAAAGAGAGCATATCATAGACTTTAAAGTCTGTGCGAACCAGAAGTTGCAACCAACTTGTTTTTTTTTTGGTCTTTTCAGGTTTATGATGTAATTCAAAGTAAAATGGGGGGCGTGGCTTGTTTTTTTTTCACTGGGAATTGATTGACTACAGAAAAGTAGGCGTTTCAAAGCTGGCAGCAGACTACTGTTGGAGGGGAGTGGTTAACGGATGTAGCTCCGCCCAAGCTGTCAGACTGACATCATCAGAGAAGACATGCCATTTCAGAAAGGAAGTCAGTTTTGATTAAAGATTATGAAGGCACATTAATTAAAATATTCACAGATAAATAATGTACAATAATGAAATATTCCATAGAAAAATTAAAATACTATATTTGAATTTCATAGTAACAATGTAATATTGACTTGAGATGTGACTGGTCGATTAGTGAGGGGGACTTTTATTTTGTATGTTATTTGTATTCTGACATTTTTAGCACTGGTGTTTATTTTTTAGCATGTTGGCCATGTGCTGTGATTGTTAGACAGCTGGCAGGTAAAACCCTCTTGGAAAAGGTGCGTCTTTAAATTCATCCATAGCTTCATCCATGCAGTATATATTTAGACAGGCATCTGTGGCCGTTGTGTTGCGTTGCGTCTTGCGCTATTTTTTTTAGCTACGCCTCCACAAACGTTGCATGTGTCGAGTTAAAAATAGTCTGTTTTTAGACACCTGCATTCAGTTCCAGCTGATTTTAAACACAAGATTACAACCTCTAAAAACCTCTTTTAAATCCTTAAAACCAGCTAGTTAACTAGTCATTCAGCTAGTTAAAAATGTGATTTTTATTGATGCAGCGAATTAATGCAACATCACTGTCCAATCCACAAGGACCCCAGTAAACTACTCAATCATGAGTAAACTGTAATGTAAAATAACACACTGGAGAGTATTGTTGGATTTCATGGCTAAAATTGTTTCATGTCTAAAGGCGGAGATGGGCTAAAATTGATGTCCTTTTGCCTGTAAAAGGCGACGTGGGGAAACGGCGCTCGCCACATTATCACCAATCCCTAATAAAAGTAATGTCACGTAAAGTGCACAGAATGTCATTATTAATAAATCACAATTGTTGGAAATCGACCCTCGATTCAGATCACACAGCAAGAGAAAAATCCGCCAGCAAGAAACCCTTTCCATTTATGTCAGTCACGGCCCACAATCCACCACTTTATTACTGAAAGAGACAATTAACCTTTTTACACTGACGTCACTCTGCCAGCGAGAGAGTGTGAAAAACGCACCGCTGAAAATGATTCATGAGGTTCAGGGTTCGAAAGTTTGTGTAGCAGGAATTAATGTGATCTGTGGACTTTTAAACGGATGCTGAATAAATAAATTCCGCTTATATTTGTCACTTGAGTTTATTTGTCAGGATTTTTTCCGTGAGTGATTTAAATGCGGTTGTTTAGTGGAAATGAACTTAGATTTTTTTTCTTTTAGTAAAATAGAAAGACGCCTTTATTTTGTAGAAACGGAGGTAATAGAAATATTTGTTCACGTTTAGGGTCATGTCGAGGTCTGTTTGTGAGTGCTGCGCATTTCATCTGTTTTCTCTTTTATCAGAAACGGTCTCTTTCACCCGTGACAGTTCTAGAGGAGGTGACAGACTGTGGACAGAACTGACACTCACAAGGCTTTAAGCAGTCATATTCTGCACTTTTTGTAGCGTGTTGTTCTTTCTTGTCCCCTATAATGTCCCCTATCGTCCACCGTCTCTCTGCCCTCATATGTCATATAGTCCATATGAGTCCATATGTCATGTTTTACATTCTGTCTGTGCACATGCAGCAGATGAATGTTTTTGGTTGGTGCGTCACGTCTGGCTGTTGAAAACTGTTTGTTTGTCTATCCTCAACGCTGCAAGAACGTGTCCAGTGTTAACAGACCCTTAACAGAAAAAACACTTTATTTCGCTACTGTACCTTTAAGACCCATATGCATATGACCTACATGTTATTGTTGGCTGTTGTTGACTGTTATTCAATATGTTGGACAAAGTTGTTGTTACACGCCTAACAGGGAATGTTCTCAGAACATTGGCTAACTTTCTCCAAAAGTTCCTTCAAAGTTCTCGCCAAGTTATCAGAAAACATTCCTGTGGTAGCATTTTTAACATAGTTTTTGAACATTATATATTATATATATCATAAGTGTTATGCTTAAATTGTTAGTGGAATGTTTTAAAAAACGAGTAAAACGACAAAATAAGAATAAAATGTCACAAACAAACAAACAAAACAACATCCTGCTACACGTTTTTGTTTCTAATTGAAACATTAGGGAAACGTTCTTACAATCTAAAACTATTAGCAGAGTAGATGTAAGATGTACACGTGCTCGTGGTCGCATCAGTACTGGAATTGTTCTGAATGAGGTGTCGTTTCTGTAATTGATCGGCGAGAGAGTGTTGTGTAAATGTTGGAGTGTCTACATGGTGTATCCAACTCCTCAATTCAAAAGAGCAAGAACCAACGATTTTCCTCAGATTAACACTGAGTTTTCTAAGAGGGATGGAGATGGTAATCGTGCGTAGCACTTGACTTATTTTTAGAAATGCAGTGTGTTTTGGTATTCTAGCTGAGGGTGAAGGAGTTTTTGAGATGCTTATCTGACAACTCTTTAATTCTGTTTAAGAGAAGTCTGCTTTAGTACGAGCACCGAACTACACAAATAAATTATATTTGATTATTCCCAGCGCAAATGAAAAATATCATTTACAGAGTGCTTTGAGATTATTGCCCGAGTCTTTTTCGTCTCTTCGTGTGTTCTTTCTGAAGTGTGTTGGAGGATTGAAGGATTCTCCATCCTTTTATACTTTATTTCAATAAGGGCAACGTTTTCTCCCCGTGTTTGGGTTTGAGGCGTAACGCGCTTCTCAGTCGCCTCACCCAGATTTCTGTAGAGCTCAGCTTTTCGCAACATCCCCAAGATGTTTTAGATGGCACTTGGCTGCTAAAACTAAGTTACAACAAATCAGCATAGCTGGTCCTTGAGGGGCAAATATTTGTGTTTGTGCATGTAATCCTCTTTTACTCTGCCAGCTGGTTGATTAGTTTCATTTTGGAGGGTGTCTCTCTCTCCCTCTATCTCGCTCTCTCTTTCTCACTCTCGCTCTTTTTTCTCTCTGTCAGTGACAGTTTGAGTGACAAGAATGTGCCTGAAATCTGGGTACACAACCCAGCGATCAATTTTAGTTTGTAAGAACGTTTCCATAACGTTTCCATCAAGTAGCAAAACATTTAAAATGTTATTTTGAAAGGGACGCTCAAAACTTCCACGTTATTCAAACATTTTTTAAATTCTGTTAAAACAATGAAAACATTCCGCTGCCTAAGAATAACATTTTTGATATGATATTTTTTGCTTCAAAAAATATTCCAGAAACATTACTGCAAGAATGTTTTTCATATGTTTGAGAGAACTCTGAGAGAGTGTTAGCCAACATTCTGAGAACGTTTCGTGTTAGCTGGGCAGTCACTAGTCATAAAGGCAATATTCCGAAGTGGACATGGCTTGATTTGGGAAAGGAGCCCGTTCTAGCAGCCTGTGAGTTTCCGTCCAAAAGCGTGTGTGTGTTTGCGTTGCGGAAGCTACATTACTGTAGAGGAGTGTGCTCTGCTCTATGTGTCTTAATTGGATGGACTCCGGACCCCGGGGTCGGCCCACCTGCTCCTTCCATTCTGGGGGTGTGTAGGGTGCCAAACCAGTCCCCAGAGAGGCTTATTTAACTTGGAAGATAATAATAAATGCCACCTAATAACCAGATATCGCCCCCTACAGGCTGGAAATCATGGGGAAGCCATAGTGAAAAACAGAAAAGCCAAGGTTTTTTTTTTACCTATTATGAAAGACCCATATTTGGTACAGTTGCTAATCTTAGTGTCTTTGTGGATATTTTGGTAATATTGTAGATTAATATATTAGTAGACTATAGAAGACAAAAAGTACAGGAATTAAGAAATGGTATATCGCCACGATAACAGTAGACCAAAGCAGATGTTAAACTATGAGAAATACAGGAAAATGGGTATTGTTCTTACCTAGTAAGAAATAAGAAAGTAAGAAATATGTTGTGATAAATGAAAAAGTCTTCGAGGTCACAGGAAACGTCATGTGACAAGGTTATATTTTTATTTTGTCTCATCCATTATGAATAGGAGAAAAAAGGGTTGCTGTGCAGTGAGTCCGGCCGGGTAAATATTTGGCATATGGGCGCTTAATATTTCATGCTAAAAGAGGGCTGGTTAGGTGATGGACATTGGTGTCACCCTGCCTGGACCTATATAGCCACAATCTCACTTCAAAGACTCCATAAACTCACTTGAGCAGCGCAGTTTTCTTTGTGATGCATTTCCTATTAAAACAGGAAGTTTTGGCAGGATGTATTGAGTTGCCCGACCTTGTTTTTTTAGTCAATAGGCTTTAGTTATGTCATGATACTTGTTACTTGCTAATGCTAGTTGGAGGCAGGTGGCATTTAAGGGGCGCAGCACTCTCACTTTCATTCTAAAGAAAATTTGATTGGACAAAAACTGGTAGTGCAAGACGAGTCATCAATTCTTCTGGACCATTTTCCCATAACAGAGTGAGACTGTAGGTTTTAATGGTCTCAAAGCTTAAAAACACGGGCCAAACGCCGCAAACATTTAATTTTGATTTCATGGGGCCTTAAAGATGCAGAGACATTGAGAGGGGGCGAGAGAATATATGTGTGTAAAAAAGAGAGCAAGAGAAAGAAGGACCCAACCGGGAAAGTTCCTGTTGGCTGACGTTTTCTTAACATTCCTAAAGTTATCAATGTTCTTGCAGTAATGTTAATGGAACATTTGTTTAATATAAACAACTTTATTCTTAAATTGTTAGTGGCATGTTTTGAAAATGCTACAGAATTCCAAAAAGTAAAAAAAATCTTCTTATAACCAAGCTAGAACTTTCAAAATGAAATTTTTAAAGTTTTTGCTACTTAATGAAATGTTTTGGAAATGTTCTTACAACCTAAAATTGTTCGCTGGGAGGATGCAGAGCTACCAGGCTGACGGAGGCAATTAGATCTATTATTAGCCCGACATTGGAACGATTGATGCACACAATAGTCAGTGTGTAAGCAGAAAGCCAAAGACGTGAGCAAAATTTTAATAGCCAGAATCTCCTAGATTATAGAGGCCTTCATTAACATTTTCACACATGGCTGCATAACAAATGAGAAAAGAGCTCCACCATACAGGCAGATTTATCAGGCTTCTACCAGCAGAGCTTCTTCCTGCCCTCGCTAGAACTCACTTTTCACCTTTTCAGCAGAGAACCTGCATGGAGAGAACCCGAGATCAAACCTTCTCCTACTGCCACCCACCCTTTGGTACTTTGTGTTGCATGCTCAGGTTGGCTATTCGGAGTATTAGCTTTAGGCATCAAATCTTAGCCCGCGCGCCTGAGCTGAATCTGCTTGAAAGCCACGCACGCTTCCAATGACACGGCACGCTTTACGTTCCCAGCTGCTGACTGCTAAAAAATGTTTAGCGAGGGGAATTTTCCCCATCTGAGAGCTTCACTCGGATGAAAAATAGTCGGGAGCATCCGGAGAGTAGAATCCAAAGAGGGATCTGGGTGACGTGACATATAGGAAGGGAAATGGATTATATCCCATTAGTTCTATATGATTTCTCGAGGAAGGCAAGCGTTCCCTTCCACGTCTGTCGTACGTTTTGCTGACTCACTCACACTTTTTGGAGATCTGTTGGAGGCTTCCGCTTGTACATAGAGCAAATGATAGGTGTGGAAAAATGGAGAGTGCTCTGAAAGGAAAAACGGGGCCTTCCAATTAACGGCGGTTGGCAGAGCTGGGATGTCAGGCTCCGTGATTGGCTGAGGAGGCGGGCTTCCTGCCTCCCGCCGGCAGTCAGGTACGAAAAACTCACGACTGCAGATGCAAGAGGGCGGTAGGCTTGTTTTGGCCTCTTGCCAGGTTCTTCTCCGTATCAATAATGAACATTTTAAAGAACAGCTTTGGCGAGGAGCAAACCCTCCTAATGTCCCTAAGACAAAGAGAGATATTGCTGCGGACAGGGGGCTAGAAATCAATTTCCCATTTGCTGCTTTAATTTGGGCGTGATGGGTGGAGAGATTAGGGCTGCGGGTACCTGTAAGCTCCTTTTGGGAGGACCGTACCTGACGCCGGGGGTCTGCCCGCCTCGACCCCGTGCTAATTAAAGTTCTGGATTGATCCGCAAACAATGTGATACCAATCTGTCCTCAACAACCCCAACAAGCTCATCTTCTCCAGCCAACATCTTGATAATAGGCTCATAAAGCAACCGCTAATGGCACTTTCTGGGCCCGGCTGTGTCGCGTCAGACTCTTTAAGACTTGTTTGCTTATTTTGCACCTGAGGTGGCACGCCACACCAACGATTGCTGTTTGAATGGCAGCGTTTGGCTGTCCTCTAGATTCAGAGAGTGTCCTTTCCGTGAGGTCAGGTGTGCATCATCCAAGCCAGTTTATTGCACAGTCACGCTCCACTCTGACTTCCTGTTTCGTGGCCAGACGTTCTCAGCCACTTCCTGTGCCTGTATCTACTCGTCTCTCTCCTGCAAATGCACTATACCAAACGTACACCACAGATAAATTTGTATTCATTTTGTGTTTTTACCGTCAAATGGAATGAAATATAGACCTACAACCTACATCTATAAACTTGCACGTTTATAAAAACGTAAATTTTTGCACGTTCTGTTTTTTTTAAAGTTAATTATTTGTGAAAAGATGAATTGCAGGTGATACATTAGTGATGTGTCAGCACAATATTTGTTTAATGGGCTGTTAAAAGGGTTCTTGGTCATCAGATATGACCAGGCATTTCCTGTCAGAGATGCACATGTGAGACGTGTTTGCATTAGCCTGGTTTCTCTAAAGGTGTCTAGGTGTGACGCGTATAAGTGCTGCTGTTCTCCTGCATGTGAATTGAGAGGCTTTTTGGAAGGGTCCCTCAGAGGAGTTAATTAAACTGCTACCAGCTGAAGCTGATGAGCCACCCCACCTGACCTTGAGGCAGCTCTCCCCTGCGTGTGTGCAATTACACCTGCATAATCAGCCCTGCCAGCAGAACCCGCCTCCCCCACTGCCCCGCCCCCAGCTCTCTCCCTGCCCCGCCCCTTTCTTGTACACTGCCACCACGCGGCCACCAGACAGAGTTGTTATAGCGTTTAATTTTTAATTGAGTTTTAATTTGTGTTGTGTCTCCTTTCGGTTAAGGTAGTTTTTGTTTTGTTTTTATTTCATGACTGTTAGTTGGTTTTTGTTTATTGGGTGTTTTAGTTTAAATTTTTCAGTATTTTTAGTTTTAATTTAGTTTTCGTTTTAATATTTTAATACGTTTATTGGTGTTACGTATGGTTATGAGCTTTTTAGTTTCACAATACTCTAACAAAAATTTGTGGTCATTTTTATTTTATAAATACAATTATTTTATAAATACCCCGGTTACGTTTGCTTTTACTTTATCAGTGATAATTACATCATCACCAGACCGCCTGTCCAGCGTCACCTCTGTGCCTGGACACCCAGCTTAACCCCATGTGTAATAAATAAACTGCAGGCTTTGCCACAGCACGTTACAATACCTGCTTTAAAGGCTAAATCCCAGCGTTATTATTTCAGTGCTCTTTGGAGCGTGTGGGTAGAACAAGTCTTCTCTCTGAGTGGGAGATGACGGAGTGTTTGGTGTCGTGACGAATGCAAATGATCTCTCTGTCAAGGCTCCTTATTTTAATATGGCAGGCTGAGGATTTATTAGGCTTGTTTCTATTGGCTTTCAATTGGAACCACACAGTCGCCAGAAACACAGTTTGGGGACGCACAGGCACGAGTACGCGTACGTTCGTGCAGCGCATTTGCGCGTGCACAGGCGTCCGCTGGAGTGCGTGTCGACATATGTCGGGATAGACTGCACATTTGCTCCATATTTCCACACCACAGCGTGTGTTTCATCCTTAAAACTGCAAACTCAGTCATGTATGTTATGTGGGCGAGAAGTGTTTTTTACTTACGGCCATTAAAAATACATTAAGCAGAGAGCTGATGGAGAAGAGTGTAGACAGAGATGAGCTTAGATAAAGACATTGGAGAATGCAGCACGGACGGGCTGTTAACAGTGCAGAGCAGAAGCCCTGCGTCTTAGACCCGTTTCCACCTCACCAGGCCGCCACCATCCCAGCTAACGGTTTTAGGTTGTAAGAACGTTTTAGAACTAACGTTTCTACTAACTGCACTTCAGCCGATTTTCTGAGAATATTACTAACGCTTCTACTAACTGCAAGAACGTCAGCCAATGTTCAGAGAATATTCCCTGTTAGCGGGACGGGACCCTGCTGTGTCCGGTCTCCGCACCACACGGTGTGGGTACGAAGCGCTCAGTGGAGCCGTCTCTTTGAAAAGCTCCATCCACACATGAACGGAGCGCAAACTAGGAAAAAATGTTGCGTGAGAACGGAATGTCACAGCGGATAAACATCACGGGCTCCTCCATATTTATTATGTGCAACAATTTGACTTACAGAGAATTTAGATTAATAACGCTCAGCCCGGGGAAGTCATTTCCTGCCGAACGAGTGATTTACATGCGGTATCGCCCGGAGAGAAGCTTTTCCCAAGTCTTCTTTTAGTGTCAGCTGAAAATAATGACATTTAACACCGCGTCCAAGGTTAATAGGTGCTCCCCCATCTTCTGAACTCCAGCCCTCTCCTGTGCTTTTGAATGTAGGAGTGCTTTTCATTAGAAAGTTATGCTTCGGAGGACACAGATGCAAAAGTCTTGTAAAGGTCATCAAAGATACCAAACTTATGCTTTGACGTAACTGTTTACCTCATGTTGGTTTTTTTGCTTTTTCTCCCCTTTTGGCTGCAGAAAGTTTGGTCTTGCGCTCAATTTGTGTTTTGCGTTTGATTTGATACATAACAGAAATGACGTGGCTGAGCATATGCGTCACGTTGGATCCCAGTCCTTTTTGTTCTGCCAGTTTGGATGCAGGTCTGACATTGGTTTGTCTGTGAGCTGTGCATACTAGATGTTAGTCATGTTTCTGTTTCTGTCTGATACCTCTGCTGCCCGGAGGTGCTAAAGGTGTTCTGATCGAGTCAGTTCTCATCCAAAAAAATATCGAAAAAAAATAGCAGCATCTGAACTGGGAGAGGGTGAGGCACCGCCCAGAAAATATATTTTTTATGATTGCCTCTTCCCTGTGTCGTGATTGTTTCTAACAATCCCAGCTCCCCTGCCTGGTGCAAGATACTTATTGATAAATGATTAACGTTTGCAGAAGGTACGAGAAGCCGGACTGTACCGTCCTTCGGTGAGCAGGCCGGCTGTTGAATATTTTATCGGCACACAGATGTGCTGCTGATATGTGTATAACCGCTTCTGGCTCCTCAGCTCTGCTCTATTACAGACCCATGAACAATGATCGTGAGTCCTCTCCAGCATCTTTTCGAACCTGGGACAACACCGGGCCTCTCTCAACTCTCATTTCTCTATCACAGTTAAGAATGTCTGTGGGGCTGTGAGAATATTTGTGTCTGTTCAATGAGACTGTGGCTACCGTGTCGATCTGAACTGCTGAGCTCACTTTTGCACTTTTTTCCCTTTTTTACGAGCCGCTTTACAATATGTAACCCTTTGCAAAAAGTTACCAATGCACTCTTTGAATATGTGTAGGCAGAAAGCATTTCGTGGTTGTGTGTGCGTATGTTCTGAATATTATATTACTCCTATAGAATATATAGCACCGTGCACAGCATGCTTTATGTATGCTTGGAATACTAGAATACCTAGTACACTTATTAGAGAATTACAGCATGGGAATACTGTATCCCACAATGCTTTGTGCTGGAGTTGACCTGCCATTTCAAGTAGGATGGATGGAGCTAATATTAGTTGCATTTTTAAACATTTCTTTCCTGACACATTATTTGATTAGACTGCTGCTTTTACACACAAATTGGATTAGAAATGCCAAATAACCATTTGTTGCTAATTTGTCAAGTTATGTGCTGAATTAATCGTGCAGTGTGACGAGATGATGAGAAATGTAGCGAGGCCGTGTGACAACAACGTAGCATACTACTTTTAATAATGCTTAGCGTGACATGGCTACTGTTTCGTTTAGTATTTAAACCAAGGGTGTTCAAAATTCCCAACTAACAGGGAACGTTCTCAGAATGTTGGCTAACATTCTCTCAAAAGGATCAAAAGGATCTTACTAGGCAGACTAGAAACTTCCAGGCAGGTGTGTTGGGGCTAAACTGTGTGGGACAGTCTGGACACCCCTGATTTAAACACAAAAATAAAACTAGGCACGGTGTTCAATAGGTAGCATGTTAGCGTTCCAGTTTGGATGCAGCTAAGGTGTTGATGTACTGTCTGTCATCTGTCTGTGTTACACTGCCATCTGCTGTGTGGGAGCCCTGGGCGACGAATCAACAGGGATTCGTTGAGACTGAGTCCTGGTCTAGTGCTTAAAAATACAACACTGATCAAAGAAGCTCCTGCTTTTATCCTCCACGCTCAGCTGCCTTCTCCAAAAACACTGCCAGCCAAACCGGCCTAAAGTACTGCAGCTATTTTTACTCCTGATCATAGCACAACAACAGAACAGAACCCTTCGTGATCACTGGGTGAAATTAAAGACACAAAGCATGAGGGAAAGAAGGTGTGTAAGCACGAACCTGTGTGTGTGTGTGTGTGTGTGTGTGTTTGAAGAGTGTGTTTATGTGTAAACGTATAAAAATCTAAGTATATTTTGATATTTATCTGATATTTGGCCATATTTAGATGATCAAGAAATAACTTATTCTGCTTGCTTTACGGAAAGAAGGGTCACAGCCCGCTGGTGTCAGTTTGAAACTCTACTCATCTAGAAATGAGTTACCAGTTTGATACCCTGAGCTCTTTTAGAGAAGAACTACAGCAGTTGTTGGATTGCCAGGTTCCCAGCTAACAGTTTTAGGTTGTAAAAACGTTTTCCTAACATTTAAATTAAGTAAAAGAAACGTTAATGTTATTTTAAACGTTCTAGTAACGTTCAAAACGTCCAGATATTTAGACGTTGTGTTAATGTTAACGCTTGGTTATAAGAACGTTATTCAAACAACACCAACAATATAAGAGTAACGTTTTAGAAAAAATGTTCTGCAAACGTTTTTGATAACTTGAAGAGAGCTTTTAGAAAACATTAACCAATGTTTAAGAACGTTCTCTATTGGCTGGGTTCGTGGCATCAGATGAAGATATAAATACCATTCAATATTTGAATGATATTTACAGTTATGTCTTAATTACAGTATATTCATAAACGATAGAAATTCAGACCACAGTGTGATCACAGATGTGCGTTACATTGCTCACAGTTGTTAGAACAGCAGTCTCGCGTGCGTGCCTGCATATGAAACATATTTACATTGTCCGAGAACTGACACTATTGTGAAAGTACAGTCTTGATATTTGTATTGACAGACTGTCTTTGTGCACCCATCTCAGAGACTCAATCATAATTTATCCCAGATGAATAGAGAGAGGGAGAGAGAGAGAGGGGGAGCTGATGGGTAGGTGTCATTTTTTATTAACTGTATTTTGAAGCAATGATCAAAGTCCACAGATGTCCAGCCAGCCAAGTCACTGCTCTCATATAGAGTTATAAGATGCCACTCTGTCTCTGGATTAACCTTTTTATTATGTCGCACGCTGCGTTGTTGTGGTTGCAGGTCTGAGAAACCTTGGCTAATAAAATAGTGTGCAAGATGACTCTACCCCCACCCTCACTTTCATACACCCACCCACCCACACACACACACCCACACACACACTAGAGATGCATGTGTGCTTTATGGCTCATTCAAATATAAATAGGTTTGTTTACATTTGGTGAGGCTTTGCTTGCTCATATTTGTGAGAACACGGGAAGAGTTAACATCTCTGATAGGCTGGCCTTAATTGCTTTGGCCATGAACATTAGGCAGATGCACAGGGTTTATTGCATGTTGCTAACATCCCCTTTAAATCTTGCCCCATTCAGTGTGAGCTTTAAATCACACAGCCCCTGTTAGTCTACATGAATATTGTAATGAAGCGTTGCAGTGTATTGTGTACAATGCTGTGGATTATTATATGTAGATCTGATATGTTTTCCGTTGTGTCTACTGTAGGTTTGTATTCCGCATAAAGAACGTTTCCGTTGACAGAACCTTGCTGGAAAATCCAGTTTAAGCTAGTAGTGTTAACATGGTCGCTGCTTTCTAGCTGTTCTAAGATGGTCATTAGTTTGTGCATGTTGAAGGAACATCCAGGACCAGCAACAAACCAGCTACTAGCAGGTCAAGCCAATTCAAGGTCAAGCCAATTCAAGGTCAAACTGGTTCCTGTAACATAGTGGATTGTCAGCAAGCTACTAACCAGCTCAGACTAGCTTAGAAACCAGCTACCATCTTTCAAAACACTACAAATTTAAGTGAAAGAGTTTTCAGCAGGATCCCAGCTAACAATTATAGGTTTTAAGAACGATTCCCTTATGTTTTCATTAAGGGAAAAACTTTTTGGATTTTTAGATGTTATATTTATATTGTAACATGTTTTTGTTACATGATCGCTGTTAATTGAGACTTTTTAATTCTGTAACATTTCTAGAATTTCACACTAATAACTTAGGACTAATGTTTTTGATATATTTGATCAAAACGTTAAAAAGTTCTGCCTGCGTTACTGCAAGAACGTTTTTTTGATAACTTGAGAGATCTTGTGGAGAATGATAGTCAATGTTTTGAGAATGTTTCCTGTGAGCTGAGAACCGTGATACGTATGAGATGCTCCTGCTTGAGTCACAAAGCCACAAAATGACGATCAACACAGTGCAGAAGAAGAACAAAGTAGAAGACAGGGAAACGAAGATTTCAAAGACTGACAGAGGATGAGGAGCAGGAAAGACAGAGACAGAGTGAAGGTAGGGCAATAAATGGCTCTAAGGGGCAGAGGAAGAGGGGATCGGGCCTTGGGGTGGAGAGTTGGCCGGCATCAGATGAAGGATGAAGGTAGGGGGTGGAGTAATGGCAATGATGAATGACCCGCGACTCATCAGCGTTAGCCAGGTTGGTGTGTAAAGATTAGATTTTAATACAGTGCTTTGACTTTCCAGCAGTAACAAATAATCACAGAGCATTTAAATGAAGTCTTGTTTCGCTCCGAAATGAACTGAATATGCCCTTGAACAAGAGCCCTTTCAACTATGAGTGATACATTCGTTTTAATTACAAGCAGAACTTTGGCAGACAGAAACCAGGATACCTGGGTAGAGAGAGTGGAGCTGATTTAACAGTTATTGGATGGTCATTTAGAAAAACCTAAAGTATGACATCACTAAATTTAGATGCATCACAGTTGACTCTTTGAATCTGATTGGCTAACAATCCACAAATCAACTGACTGTGGACATATGTGTTGCATGTTTGCAGTTTGTAGTGTTAAGACTTTCGCATACATTTAGACACTGTTAGACACTGTTATCCTATATTTGTTAAACAATGGTCCTTATTTAGTCTGAGACAACTTATCTGCTGTCACTTTGTTCTGGCTTTTAGTCCTTGGGGTAGTGAAAAAAACCCTTTCACCTTTTATGCTACACAAATCCACCACCCTAGTGGCCAGGCAGGGGACAAAAATAGTGTTCCGTCTGTTGCCAAGGTTACTACATTGACAACATGACACGGCCATTCGTTTCCAATACTGTATCTCCATGGCCTTCTGTGAGCACACGTCTGCTAATCTCAGGCCTCAATCTGCCCTCCTGTCTGTTTTTGAAGGGTGCGGAGCGGGTTCGAGTGGGTGGAGGGGGGGAGGGGTATATCTTCCCTCTTATTCTGCACGCTTTCCCCACTCCTTAGCCGAGGCCGACGCACACACGCGCGCACCCCTACAGCAGCTCGCTGATAACACAGCGAGACTTCCTGTTCGCCACCAGAGCGTGAGAGCTGTAATTGAAGCGGTTTCTATGCAGGCCCATGTGTCACTTCTCCATTTGCAGGTATGCTCTGTTGAGAGGGGATGGCACTGAATGGTAGAAGAATGGTAGGCACATTAAAACTGTAATTGAAAGATATGTTATCATGGCTGACTCTTCTCAGGGGTTGGCACTGCGTTCAGAGAGAGAGAGAGAGAGAGGGGGAAGTATCAGAAGCTCTGCGCCTCTAAAAGAGAAGAAAGGAGACCTTTTTTAATTAAAAAAAGAGTGTTCAAATAGGGAACCAAAAGTTGAAACTGGAGGCATGTTTGGCATGAATAAGTTGCCCCTTGCCTTTGTTCGATGACATTGACAAATAGAGTTCTGGGCTAGAGAGAGAGAGAGAGAGAGACTTATCTTTGATGCATAATGAAATCAAAGTCATGGAAATGAACATGTTCTTTGAGGTTCAAGGGGCTCATGCTGAACTCAAATTATCTGCCTTTGACAAAACACGACTTGAGACGGTGTCGCTTTTAAGCACGGGGCGGAACTGTGTCGCCGTCGCCTTTCACAAGCTCTTTATGAAATCATCGATCAAAGCCGTTATCAGATCTTTAATTACTGACCGAGATGCTCGTGGTTAGACGGCTTGATTGACAAGTTTTTTAATTCGAGTTTGGGAGTCAGTTTCATTACCGTTGAGCAGATGAAATCAATTCAAAAGGCAATTTGGTTGCTGGGAAAATCAGCTTAGAGGTGCGACTGTAAGGGTCATTGGGATTATCGATTAAAACGTCAGCCCTCTTCTGATTTGCCGGTTGGTAATGGAATTAGACAGACCTTTGGTGAATTGTCATTGTTATTCAAATACGTTTTTTTATTTAAACACTGAGTGAACTGTAGTTCTCGTCTAAAGTTGGGATTTTATGTAGGAAAAAACAAAACAGTAAGAATGCTGGACTGCTCTGATTAGGTCAGCAAAACATCCAATTCAAAATATAGCTCAGTTATGGCTTTCGTAAAGCAGCTATTACATTACGAACAGGAGAATATATGTAGCTCAGTTGGTAAAGCATTGGGTTAGCAGCACAGAGGTCATGGGTTCGAATCTCAATGAACACACATAGTGATAAAACGTATAGCGTTAATGCACTGTAAGTCCGCCAAATGCGTAATTGTAAACGATCATACGTACAGGTATCGTGTGTTTTAGTACGATTGGAACACTGCATCGACCAATCAACAGCCAGGATAGTGATTATTCATTTTATAATCCTGCTCTATATTATTCCAGCGTTTATTTTTGGATCATAGACTGTGATCTAGATTGAGACGTCGAGCAGCGGAGTCATACGCTTGATCACAGAGTGGTTGTGTAAAAACGCATGGCTCAACTCCCACACCATCTCTTTTACCCATCTGTCTGATACATTCATTTCCCCCCAGGCCAGCCAGCGCTGTGAACATGGCTATTTAACCAGTCCTACCATGCACAGCCCTCAGATTTTCATGACAAATGTTATTTTCAAGATGTTCACATGGCCGTTTTCACTCAATTGCTCCTAGCATCGTTCCCAAATAGATTTCGCAATGATACTGTGAGGCAGAGAGGGGCGAGATGGGCTACGAGGAGAAGAAAAGGGCCCAAAATAGCACCATTCTGCAGAGTTCATTTATGGGCACCGTGAACGCGTTTGAATTACCGTCGCTTCATCTGCCCTGAGCTGATTTTTATTAGCCGCCTTTTTGTGCAGGATTGCAGCTATAGCGTCCATTTTGGGCCGTCTTTTTTATGTTTGAAACATAACTTTAGCTTAAGAATTTCCCTCACGCGCATTCCGCCCGCCCTGTCAGAACGACGCATTCGCTAGTTCGCTATTTCCCGCTTAATGGGTAATTTTAATGTCACTGGTCACAAATTAAGAAACAAAGCTCGCAATTAAAAATGTTTATTACGCGCATTCGACGCTCCCCGGTTTTAGCGAGAACTCTCTCATCCTAATGTCCTGAGAGGATGCAGAGGATATTCAAATGAGTTTCTCTGTTATTGGCAGTGGTGATGCCTTGCGTTCGCGTTCCTTAAAATTAATTCTATCCTCATGAGTGGTGTATATCACATTCATCTTGTATCTGCTGAACACCGGTCTCTGGTACGTTCCGTAATTTATGCTGTAATTTGGCCATAGTGATAAATGTCCTTTGTTAGATAAGGGAAAATCATCTTCCCCAAGCGCGGGGCCCTGGTGCACTCCGCGTGGTCCCGTAGGCCATCCTTGCATTGTGTTCCTCTTGAATGATTCGGAAACTGTTATTATAATCAGGTTAAAGCCTCTCACTTGCGTTTTCTTATGAACAGTTTGTGAAAATGCTGTTAATGCAGTAATGCCTAAAATGAGCGTGTCAGTTTGTGTCTTAGTCGCTCATATGTTTCACTCTTATTAGCAGTGCTGGTTATACAGAATTGTAATGCCTCACATTTCCTGCGCTGCAGACATGTATGATAACTCAAATTTCAGCTTATTGTGAGGAGGCGCTCTGTTACTTTTGTTTTTAAAGCAGATCGACTTCAGATTGATTTATGATTGTGCCTGGTGAGGTAAATAAAACATACACGCATGAAACGAGGCCAAAACTGGGAATCAGAATATTATAGATATATGAGAGTGGCCTCTTTTGTACGGTTAGCAACCACTTAGCAACACCCTAGATGCCACCCAGTACACCCTAGCGACCGCATAGCAATGCTTTGGCATAATGGCACAGAGTTCTGCGCAGGCGAACGCCCTTCACGTTTTCTTCAGAAAGCTTGTTTTGCACGTTGTTTTGCTCTTCTTTTGTTATTTGTCTGTTAAACGTTCCTCATTACTGGCAGACATGAGAAGCACATGGCATGGATTTGTCATAATTAAAGCCAGGCTTGGCTTAGTATCTGAGCGCGATACGCAATAAAGACTCTGGTTTATTTAGAATACTCTCCGCTGCCTCAGGGGACTTGGGGGACCTCCTCGCACTAAATCTAGTTGCCAGAACATATGAGGGGATAAAGAGGTTGTATTAAATTTGTTGACTCTTAGATCTCCTCGCAGGCAGCTCAGTATTGCATTTGTTGGTTTCCCTGGCCCTCCTAGCCCCTTTTCCCAGTTTGTTGTATTGAATCAGACAGGACCCAGATCCTCTCCACTGCGATGAGTTGAACACTATTGAATTGCTTGGCTTGTAGATCCACAATTTTAACTTCTTTAGACCATATTGAATTTACCGTCCCGGGGATCAATAATACTTTTTTGCGGACAGTATTGAACCAGGGGTTCACACATCTTCAGATTGCTGAAATTGGCCAGATTGCTTTCGAATCTCCCGGTCACACCCAGCTAACATTTTGAGGTTGTAAGAACCACGTTTCCCTAACATTAAAAATGCTATTTTGAAAGTTCTAGAAGCGCTCAAAACGTCTATTTCCTCAGATATTTTGGTTATTGCCAACATCATTTTCTTTTAATTGTGTAGTGTTGTTAAAATGTTCCACTAACAACTTAAGAATAACATTTTTGATACGATATATAATATTAAAAAAACTTTCTACAAACGTTACTGCAAGACCGTTTTCTGATAACGTGGAGAGAACTTTTAAAGGACGTTAGCCCACGTTCTGACAACGTTCCGTGTTAGCCGGCGCACCTACATGTAGATGAAAGCGTTTTCAGTCATTGTTTAAAATGACGAGTGTGGAAATTCGTTTGGGAAACTACATGTGGGTCATGGAGCAGAAACAGGTTTTTTTCTTGCATATTCACGCGGAGATGGAAGAGAGTCCACGCCTCAGGCGAGGGTTGTGAGTTATGACCGTATTCCTTGGCCGGGAAAAGAGTAATGCTGTGGAATTGCCATTTAGACCCGTATAAACCTGCATAAACAAATAGAAAATAGGCCGGTGTGTGTAGAAACCTGCACTTCAGCCCAGATATTTCTCTTTTTTTACCTTCAGAGGGGGAAACAGGTTTATTGTATGGGCGATGGTAGTGCATTTGGATTTTTACCTCTAGGGTAATGAAAGGCCTAATAAATAAAAACATCAGTGTTGCAGGCAGCCACGCCAGCATATGACTGGAATGTAGTGAGGCCTGGACACGCGCAGTCTCAGGGCGGGGGTGGCAATGCCTGGCAGAGCTGATGAATGGATGGCACACCGCATTCTGACAGAGACGAATGTGACGGCCCCGCGCTATCCGAGCGGGTGGGTCCCTGCTGAACGGGCTGAGGGGGGATCACATGATCAGACCCCGTCCTCCAATCAGAAACCTCCGTGATGAACCGCAGGCTGTGAAGCTGAGGAAAAAGACAAGAAGCTTAGGCTTGACAATGACCTTCTGTCTCAAAAAATACGTCTATTGCCCGGCGTCCCAGTTGGCTGTCCCTCACTCAGAGCTCGGGGACGGGCATAAGTGATAGGATTGTGCTGCTCCAGTCTGGATAACCATCAGCTCACTGGATTTGTCCTTCATGGGTCGTCATTAGTGTTTGCTCAGGTTAGGTGCCTGGAGACCAACCCACAGGAATCAGATAGTTAGCCCTGCTCAGCTGGAATGCAGAAAGACTGAATCCGATGTGTTCTCGACACTATCAGTACATGGACAGGCTAGATGCCTGGAGAGTGTCTAGGGGCAACTACATTATGTCCCTTCACAGGGACATAATGTACAGAGTGTGTCGTTTAATATTATAGTTTGTTTCCTCCAACCCACAGGTGGCGCTAGGTGAATTTGCAGGTCTCACGCCCTGAATGTTTTCAGTGACGCTCCAATTGTTTTTGTCAAACTCGTCTTTACCATAATCAGCTCTTTAATGCATGATAATTTTTGCAACTATTAAATCCATTTGGGGCTATAATTATGTTCTATAATTAAAGCAAGCTAAACATTTGATTATTGGCATAAATTACAATATCATTATTTCGAAATTTGAATATCAACTTATTCAGCGACAAAGTGCGGGCTGATATAAATTGTTGCAGCATTTTGTTTGGTAGACAACATCAAATAAATCATAAATTCACGGTCACAGTTTCTCTGATAAAGAGAGAATATTTTACAGATGTAATGGGGCAGATATTCTGTTCTGAGTAACTGGTTCCGCAATACTAACTATTATTATTATTGCTAACTGTACTAACTATTGTCTTTCACAATGAGACTGAAACTGAGGTCACTGGTCCCATCTTTGTTTTGGCTTGGATTCATTTATTTCATAAAATAAACTCACTGCAGATGTTAATTTTAACATTTATTATACACCCCAGACCCAGCTAACAGGGAACGTTCTTAGAATGTTAGCTAGTGTTCCCTAAAAGTTCTCTCACAGTTTCTCTCAAACATTCTTGCAGTAGCGTTAGCATCACGTCATATATTTATATACAGCACGGCCTCAAGTACCTTATTGCTTTTATAAAACGGTTACCACATAATAAAAATATTAAAATCATATTTATTATGTTATATTATAATGTTTTCATC